>JAXCGZ010004134.1:0-78462 GCA_037179515.1 Halocaridina rubra
CCCCCCCTTCCGGGGTGGGACTCAGGAATTAGTCGTGACAGGAACTGTAGTAATAGGCGCTCTGAGTACATAGATGTTAAAATAAGAATAAACGTATAGAAAGGAAGATGTCTTTCACCAACCACGCTACCATAATTATAATTATAGAACGTAAGGAAGTAAGAAATACCCTACGTCAGTGGTGACACTCGGTGGGATACTATCTTACAAATTGGTGTCATTAGATGGGATAATAAAATCACTACGTCAAGAAACTACATCTTTAATTGATGAACCAGTAATGATTACTGTTTGGAGCTATTGTCTATGGTAGCCTTGCCCTCTTCCTCATAAACCAGTGTTTTCAATATTATAAACACCGTTTCCTCTTCTCTTGTAGAGAAAATTGCAAATTACTTGATGAATGGGTTTGTCTTCTCTCCATTCCAACAGGTGTTTGTGTCCAATTATGGTATGCATTCTCACCAGCATTCGTTTAGTGCTTGCCTACCAACCAAGCACTCCTCCACTCTTTGTTTTTTATAATGGGTATCATCAGCAGTTGTTAAATGAAGAATTCGGCATATTTCACAAGAGTGTCTCCCATCTTCAAGATTTTAAAGGTTTCTAATATCACTAAAAAGCAAATTCATTATTTTTTTCTGTCTGCATACACTTGCATTAATCTTTTTAATAAGTGAGACCATGAACATGTGAAATTTTCTATAATATATATATATATATATATATATATATATATATATATATATATATATATATATATATATATATATATATATATATATATATATATATATATATATATATATATATATATATATATATATATATATATATATATATACAGTATTATATATAGTTTTTTTAAAGGCTGTTAATGAGCTCAAATGGGGAGAGATGATAAAAGCTGGAAAGATGTTGTTGTAGCAACTCTATGTAATATGCAATCCTCCAACAAAGTAGCAGGCAATAAAGTCCCATTTCTCGAGCAGCAAAAAAAATTATTCATATTTTAAAATGGGTGGTATGATGTGAGTGTCTGTGCATAAGGAAGGTTTCCAAATTTGAAAGTTTTATGCCAGAGTATTACTACTTCGTAAATTGTATAGTTCTAAGTGCTGTATTATACATGATAACATGTATAAAATTTTTCTACATTTCTGTAAAACATCAGTAACAACTAGTTTTCATCAAACTAAATAAGTATGTCATATAATAATAGATTTATAATATGTCAAGGAAAATAGTTATATAAGAGAATATTGTAGTAATCTTTTGTAAAATAAAGAATGAGATACAGAGTTTAGGAATGTTCAAAATCACAGAAAGGCACTTTTACTCTTTCGAGTTCTCATCCCATTTGATAAAACACTTAACACAATGATGCTTTGGAATAATACAAAGTTTTAGTAGAATACGCAACAGAATATCTTGTTTATCTGCTACCTTTAAGAGGAATACACTCCAGGGCCAACCACTCACAGAATGTATTGTTCACAGAATCCTAAACTTGCAGTTATCAATGAATCTTTGTGTGTGTGACAGAAAGAACTGGCACAATTCCATAGAAATATCAATATCTTAAGTGTAAGTAAAAGGGCTTTTCTCCAGACGACAAGCAATAACTATGTCTTATGATACTTAAAAGCTTTATTATTAATAAAAATCAAAATAGAATAGCTTATATGCATTTAGTCGTACCCACAATCATGATGTACACAAATTGATACAGGGCAGACTTAATACAATATATATTTTAAATATAACTAGAAAACACATTTAATTTTCTGCACCATGGACAAGATATAATATGAGAACTAGCTATAATAAATTCTTACAATAATATCAAACTCTTATCCAATATAATTTTCTGTAACTATAGTATAAAACAATGAAATGACCATATATATATATATATATATATATATATATATATATATATATATATATATATATATATATATATATATATATATATATATATACTGTATATATAAAAAAATATGTTTTCTAAAGTTAATATTCCAATTTTCTACTTAAATCTCCATAAATAGCCAAAATCCTTTACTCACTTCATTTTTTCAAAGAAAGATCATACAGTCACATAATTCATCTTCAATATCAATAATGACTAACTAAAAAAGCATCCACCATAACATGAAAGTAAAACATAATCCCACAACCATGCCAAGTATTAGACTGTCTCGTCTTCTGCGAATGTTAATTTTCGCCATGAGGGTGTTGATAATTGGGAATCTATTTGATAGGTCATTGACCTTTGTCTGAATCATTTTAAAGGCTTCTCGTTGCGTTTTCAGATGATCTCTCGTTTCAACAGCTATAGTGATTTGTTCATCAACCATTCTCTCAGAATTTGCAAGATGTTCACTTTCCTTTAGGTACAAATCACGACGAGAGAGACCAGCCAGGCTTCTCCCATTATTTCTGCCATTACCCAATAACTGTTCACGTTCTCGTCTAGATATTATTGTGTTGTTTGTTCTCTGGAATTCGTGAGTATAGTCCTGTCAAAGTATGGGTAAATGTAATCAATATAAAAGAGCAATTTTATGGTGCTTGCCTATATATAAACCTTCAGGAACGAATCATGGACATTTTTACCTTTCTGGAAAAAATCTAATCGTTACTAATAGTACACTATTAGCTGATGAAGAAATGAGAGTACTTATCAACATAGTAAGCACCCTAATATGCTCCTTTTTCTATCCGCATCTTTTCTTCCAGTAATATTATACTCCACTACTTACAATAATATATTAAACCACAAAGAAACACTACAGTAATTGTACTAAAATAGTAAAATTAAATTTTTAATTGTGATCATATAAAAAACGGTTTACTGCTATGGAATACACTGCATGACCACTAAATGGTTAGTAAAATTACCTGAAGAATGTCCCGATGACGTTGCAAAGTGTGAATTATGGCAACAGATGAACCATGGGGGCAATTGTTCATTCTTTCATTTATATCAGTAAGGGCTGCTAATAACTGCTCCAGTTCCACAGAAACTGTCTCATACCTTTTAAGAAAAATAAAATACAATACACTAACCTGAAACAGCATACACTTTAATTCAGGTTAGACCCAATACCCTCATGAAAATAGTACGGTGGCCAAAACTGTAACCAAAAAACAAAAATACATATACCAAAGTTACATATACTCTACCATTTCTCACTTCTATCAATTGCTCTGTAGCTAGACAAGAAATTAGGATAGGAGGTATTTCCACGTTCCCACTCCCCTAAGTTTCAGTCACATCCTATGACAAGCAGAGAATATGAAGATGGAAGTCTGTCTGTTCCATCATAGAGATGCACTCTTAGCCACTTCTTAAATGAAGAGCAAGCCCAATGGAACTTGGTGTAAAAGAGAGTTAAAAAAGGCACTTCTAGTTCCAGGATTCAACTGACCTCTACATTATAATTTAAGCATGTATGTGTACAGATAAAAAATAGAAAGCAAGCAACAAAGACCAAGTGTGTGGAACTGGAGAACTTGCATATTGAAATTTCTTAAATATGGGTGATCCAGAAAGCAAATGTACTTATTGATTGTACTCATATGTTCTCATTAATGAGCTCATAATGGCTGTATTCTCTAGATAACCTATGATTGATATAGCTGACAATAAGTCACAAGAGGCAAAACATCTGTTTTTAAAGTACAATGATATTGGGCCAGCATCTTCCGTAGTTTTGGATGCATGCATTTGGAATTTAGGCATGACTTAAAAGTATACAAGAGATTGGGAATAGCTTATATGGAGAGTAAATGAGCACTTTATAGAAGTACCTAGACCATATGCCAATTCACATCATGAGATTAAGGACCACTGTGCAGACAACTTAATTACTGCTAACTGGAATGATTCCTGGGTGATTAAGTAACTGCAACATCAGTGCACGTATATTTCATAAAATATATTTTTATACTAGTATAATATGAAGTATATCTAGATACACAATTCTCCTAGAATATTTTTAGTAAATAAGATTAGTTTTTGAACACTTAAAAACAGTTTGCATTTGATGTAACAAACTTTTTCAATGCAGATAATATATAACTGTGGCATATTCACATCGACATTGTAAATATGCCCTAAACCCCATACTTTACCAGGAACTTCTTCTTCGTGTACTTAACATTTGTAAACTGTTTTTCATGAAAATTTACTGCTAATAACTCATTTAATAAAGTTTACTAATATCTATTTACAGTTGCCTAGGATCAGTTCCCTGCCATAATAGGGGTAAATGTTTATTTTCACACCCCCAACAAGAAATAAAAGTATTAACACTTAAAAAGTGATAATTTCAATTATCAACTCTATTCATAAAGGAGGATGACGTGACCAAACCAAATCTAGCATTATAAGTTAAATTTCATGGTACTTTTTTTTTCCTAACTGGGGGTGTGATAATTAACATTTACCACAACGGAACTTATTTGGCATTATTAAGCAAGTAGTGCGCAGTGAAATATATGCATAATGAGTTCTTGGCCCAGTCAAGTCTTCTAAACTTTACAGTAGAGAAAGGACTCTATAAAACTGTCCATGGACACAGAAATTACGTTCTATTAGAACCAAGCGTGAGAAACCAGTTACCAATATTATCTATAAATCTTCACTGACAACAATACACCTATCACTCATTAAACTCCAAAACTGGAGCCTTCGTGAGCTTCTGTGAGAATAAAGAAAAAGTCACAGTGAGGAAAGTATGGAAAGTTCTCTTACATTTGATCTCCAGACAAAAGAGCTACCGTTTCGGAGTTGCTGTTACTGATAGAAGAGGACCCATAACTGGCAGCAATTTTGCTAAATGAAACTAGTTTGACGTCTATTTCACTTTCTAATTGCCTCGCTCGCTTCCTCAGATCCTCGAAGGACATGTTTTCGGTAGCAAGAACTTCACAATCTTCTTTTGTTGACATTTGCTGCGAGACTTACAATCATCGAACAGTCGTACGGACTTACGAGCCAATAATGATTTGACTATTTGGCACCAATCTTTACAATTAATACATTGCACAGTGAGATAACATAGAATATATGGATGTGAATTTATAAATTACCACTTTTATGATAACATCAATGTAAGTTATAAGAAATAAGTTGTATAGATATATGCACGATATCAAAATAATTATATACTACAGTTCATAACAATATGAAAAATATCGTAATAAACGCTCTTCAGCCACGTAAGGAATACTGTGTTCATTTTCTATATTTTTAATTGATATAGGAATGGTATGGGACATGTTTATCCATGTTTATTTTATTCGTATTATTTTAACATGAAGAAATTAATATATATATATATATATATATATATATATATATATATATATATATATATATAATATATATATATATATATATATATATTTCACTATTTGATGATAATTTTATTATTATTTCTTTTTAGTAAATACTCAACCTGAATTATATATTGACAACAGAAGTGATAACTATTTTCAACTGATAAGATCAGGCCATGCAAAGACAGAATTAATGTCTAGCTCTCTCGTCTGCCCTCATTTAGAACCTGAATGGCCCTTTAGACTCGTCATAGTATATAACTGATTACAAGGAGATCTTCCGATCACACAAGTAATATAAAGGGAGATTTTCTGTTATCAGGAGAATGGAAATATTGGGAATCAACATAGGCAGAGACGACGATCCGGTAAAAAGTTTGTATAAGTTTTGTCACAAATGATGTATCTAAATATTTCAGAAATTATACATACATACATATACCTTGGTTGTTTCCCCCTTTAATTGGGGGGTAGCCGACATCAAAAAAGGAAAACAGTTTGGGGAGAAGTTATTCTCCCCTCTACCCCCCTTCTTCTTTGACGTATATATATATATATATATATATATATATATATATATATATATATATATATATATATATATATATATATATATATATATATATATATATATATATATATATATATATATATATATATATATAAATATATATATATATATATATATATATATATATATATATATATATATATATATATATATATATATATATATATATATATATATATATATATATATATATATATATATATATATATATTTGATGCATAGAAAAATCAGACTGTTTAAGGTAACCTTACAAAAGTGAGGGCATACTCATAAAGCTAAAGATTAACTAATATAATAATAATAATAATAATAATAATAATAATAATAATAATAATAATAATAATAATAATAATAATAATAATAATAATTATTATTATTATTATTATTATTATTATTATTATTATTATTATTATTATTATTATTATTATTATTATTATTATTATTATATTGTTGCAAGAGGCAGGAAGGTTAAATGATGAAAGAAATGAAGAAGAGAAGAAAAATTTTCATTACAGAGTTCTTCCAGACAAAGGGGAGATAAAGAAGAAAATGACAGAAGATCAGGGGATGGGGCCTCATTAAGATTGTTATATAGGTACGATTATAGGTACGATTGAAGTCATAAACTCAGTTGTTAACATGGCGCGGGAGAAAAAATGTAGGATTTTGATTATGGGAGACTTTAATCATAAAGAGATAGATTGGATAAATCTTGACCCACACAGTGGTGAGGACTCATTCGGGGCAAGATTCCTAGATTGCGTACAAGGGAATTTCCTACACCAACATGTAATGGAACCAACAAGAGCCAGGGGTGGGGATGAGCCATCACTACTTGATCTGGTGTTCACAGATAATGTGTTGGATATTGAAAATATTGAGTATGAACCACCAATTGGAAAGAGTGACCACTGTGTGTTGTTGATGGAGTATATCATTGAAGACATTCTTCCTGAGAGTAGAGGCACTGAGGACATGAGGAGGAACTATCCGAAAGGAGATTACATCAAAATGAATGAGCTTTTTGCAGTTATTGACTGGAGAACCTTATTTTACAACAAATCTGTACAAGAAATGTATGACATCTTTTGTGAGAAATATGGGAAGATAGTAGATTGCTGCATACCTGTCACCAAAGTAGGTGTAATTCATGCCAGAGAGAAATGGTTCGATAATGGGTGTAAAAGAGCTAAGGAGTGGAGAGACAAATGCTGGAAAAGGTATAGGAGGAGAAAAAACATAAATGCCTGGCAAACCTACAAAAGAGCATGAAATGACTACCTAAGTAAAAGGAGAGAGGCAGAGAGAGATTATGAGAGGGACATCACCAGGAAGGCTAAAGAAAATCCCAAGCTTTTCCACAGCTTTATCAGAGGAAAACTGAAGGTAAAAGAACAGGTTTTAAGGCTAAAGAGAGCGGATGGAAGCATCACTGAGACGGACGAAGAGATCTGCAAAGAATTGAACAAGGAGTTTCAGTCAGTATTTACAGTAGAAAATACCCCACCCCCTCAGATTGCAGTGATAGAAGCTCAAGGGCCGGTATTAGAGAACATCATCCTTACAGCCACAGAGGTATGCAAAGCGCTGATGGATTTAGATGTTCATAAAGCTACAGGTCCTGATGACATATCCCCTCATGTGCTTAAAAAATGCGCAAACACAATATCAGTGGCACTAAGTATCATATTTAAGGAGTCACTGGAGTCGGGGGAGATTCCAAGATGCTGGAAACAAGCAAATGTGATACCTATCTTCAAAAAGGGAAGGAGGGATACGGCCCTGAACTATAGACCAGTTTCCTTGACCAGCATAGTTTGCAAACTTATGGAGAAACTACTAAGGAAACATATCTCTCTTCACTTGGAATCCTTCAACTTTTTGTCAGTGAGGCAACATGGCTTCAGAGAAGGAAGATCAACAGTAACAAACTTATTAGAATTTTATGATGAGGTAAGCCAAATCTTACAGGAAAGAGAGGGCTGGGCAGATTGCATATTCCTAGACTTCCAGAAAGCGTTTGACACTGTTCCACATGGGAGACTTATTAGGAAGCTGCAATCAATGGCTAGAATAGGTGGAAATGTCTTGGAATGGATAAAAACTTACTTAGAAGGAAGGGAACAGAGGGTTAGAGTAAGACACTCAGTGTCTGAATGGAGAAGAGTTAGTAGTGGAGTTCCACAGGGTTCAGTTTTAGGGCCACTTTTGTTCCTTGTATATGTAAATGACCTACCAGAGTCTGTAAATTCATTCATGAATATGTTTGCAGATGATGCAAAGATTGTGAAGAAAGTAAAAAACGAGAACAATGGTAGAGAACTTCAGGAGGATCTAAATAATCTGCATGAGTGGTCAGAAAAGTGGCTAATGAAATTCAATACCTCAAAATGTAAGGTAATGAGAATGGGTACAAGTGCAAGAAGGCCCAAGCTTGACTACTCGGTGGCTGGAGTACAACTTCAAGAGACAGAAAATGAGAGAGATCTAGGAGTAAACATACTGGCAGATTTGTCTCCAGAAATACATATAAATGGCGTAGTAAGGGCAGCATATGCATTCTTATCAAATGTAAGGGTAGCCTTCAGGCACATGGACAAGGAAATGTTCAGAAATATTTATGTAACCTATGTGAGGCCAAAACTCGAATATGCAGCCCCCTTTTGGAATCCGCACTTGAAAAAGCACATAGCTAAGCTTGAAAAAGTTCAAAGACATGCCACGAAACTGGTGCCAGAAATACGCAATCTCGGTTATGATGAGAGGCTGAGGGAATTAGACTTGCCATCACTCGAAGCTAGAAGAGTAAGGGGGGATATGGTGACAGTCTTTAAATTCCTTCATGGTTATGATAGAGTGGATAGGGATCGATATTTCGATATGGCTGGCTCTAGAACTAGAGGTCATAGTTTGAAGCTTCGTAAGAAAACTTGTTTGCAGGATGTAAGGAAATACTTTTTCAGTGTAAGAGTAGTTGATAATTGGAATTGGCTAAGCGAGGAGGTAGTTAATGCTATCTCAATCCATAGTTTTAAGGACAGGTATGATAAGTATCACTAAGTCTAAAAATGGAACCGATCAGGAGACGGGAAGATACGAGCTTTGGGCTCTTTCCCGTAAACACAATTAGGTAATCACAATTAGGTAATCACACAAATGCTGATGGATTAGCTGGTAAGGCAGTAGAATTAAAAGATAGGATTCACAACAGTAAGGCAGATATAGTAGCACTTACAGAGACTAAGTTGAGTGAGGACATAAACAGTGTCACAGTTTTTCCTAAGGGCTTCAGAATACTAAGGGTTGAAAGATCTGAGAGGACTGGTGGAGGGATAGCACTGCTCATAAGTGAAAGGATTCAAGTTGAAGAAATAAACTTGGCTATAGAAAGTGAGTTCAAGGAATTTCTTGTTGCTCGCATAAATACTGGGTCAGAGAGCATTATAATAACTGTTGTATACAACCCACCAAGGAACCAAAATAGGCTTGAAGTTTATGAGGAAAGTCATATAGGTACTATTGAAGTCATAAACTCAGTTGTTAACATGGCACGGGAAAAAAAATGTAGGATTTTGATTATGGGAGACTTTAATCATAAAGAGATAGATTGGATAAATCTTGACCCACACAGTGGTGAGGACTCAATCGGGGCAAGATTCCTAGATTGCATACAGGGGAATTTCCTACACCAACATGTAATGGAACCAACAAGGGCCAGGGGTGGGGATGAGCCATCACTACATGATCTAGTGTTCACAGATAATGTGTTGGATATTGAAAAGATTGAGTATGTACCACCAATTGGAAAGAGTGACCACTATATGTTGTTGATGGAGTATATCATTGAAGATATTCTTCCTGAGAGTAGAGGCACTGAGGACATGAGGAGGAACTATCCGAAAGGAGATTACATCAAAATGAATGAGCTTTTCGCAGTTCTTGACTGGAGAACCTTATTTTACAACAAATCTGTACAAGAAATGTATGACATCTTTTGTGAGAAATATGGGAAGATAGTAGATTGCTGCATACCTGTCACCAAAGTAGGTGTAATTCATGCCATAGAGAAATGGTTCGATAATGGGTGTAAAAGAGCTAAGGAGTGGAGAGACAAATGCTGGAAAAGGTATAGGAGGAGAAAAAACATAAATGCCTGGCAAACCTACAAAAGAGCAAGAAATGACTACCTAAGTAAAAGGAGAGAGGCAGAGAGAGACTATGAGAGGGACATCACCAGGAAGGCTAAAGAAAATCCCAAGCTTTTCCACAGCTTTATCAGAGGAAAACTGAAGGTAAAAGAACTGGTTTTAAGGCTAAAGAGAGCGGATGGAAGCATCATTGAGGCGGATGAAGAGATCTGCAAAGAATTGAACAAGGAGTTTCAGTCAGTATTTAGAGTAGAAAATACCCCACCCCCTCAGATTGCAGTGATAGAAGCTCAAGGGCCGGTATTAGAGAACATCAACCTTACAGCCACAGAGGTATGCAAAGCGCTGATGGATTTAGATGTTCATAAAGCTACAGGTCCTGATGACATATCCCCTCATGTGCTTAAAAAATGCGCAAACTCAATATCAGTGGCACTAAGTATCATATTTAAGGAGTCACTGGAGTCAGGGGAGATTCCAAGATGCTGGAAACGAGCAAATGTGATACTTATCTTCAAAAAGGGAAGGAGGGATACGGCTCTGAACTATAGACCAGTTTCCTTGACCAGCATAGTTTGCAAACTTATGGAGAAACTACTAAGGAAACATATCTCTCTTCACTTGGAATCCTTCAACTTTTTGTCAGGGAGGCAACATGGCTTCAGAGAAGGTAGATCAACAGTAACAAACTTATTAGAATTTTATGATGAGGTAAGCCAAATCTTACAGGAAAGAGAGGGCTGGGCAGATTGCATATTCCTAGACTTCCAGAAAGCGTTTGACACTGTTCCACATGGGAGACTTATTAGGAAGCTGCAATCAATAGCTAGAATAGGTGGAAATGTTTTGGAATGGATAAAAACTTACTTAGAAGGAAGGGAACAGGGGGTTAGAGTAAGACACTCAGTGTCTGAATGGAGAAGAGTTAGTAGTGGAGTTCCACAGGGTTCAGTTTTAGGGCCACTTTTATTCCTTGTATATGTAAATGACCTACCAGAGTCTGTAAATTCATTCATGAATATGTTTGCAGATGATGCAAAGATTGTGAAGAAAGTAAAAAACGAGAACAATGGTAGAGAACTTCAGGAGGATCTAAATAATCTGCATGAGTGGTCAGAAAAGTGGCTAATGAAATTCAATATTTCAAAATGTAAGGTAATGAGAATGGGTACAAGTGCAAGAAGGCCCAAGCTTGACTACTCGGTGGCTGGAGTACAACTTCAAGAGACAGAAAATGAGAGAGATCTAGGAGTAAACATACTGGCAGATTTGTCTCCAGAAATACATATAAGTGGCATAGTAAGGGCAGCATATGCATTCTTATCAAATGTAAGGGTAGCCTTCAGGCACATGGACAAGGAAATGTTCAGAAATATTTATGTAACCTATGTGAGGCCAAAACTCGAATATGCAGCCCCCTTTTGGAATCCGCACTTGAAAAAGCACATAGCTAAGCTTGAAAAAGTTCAAAGACATGCCACGAAACTGGTGCCAGAAATACGCAATCTCAGTTATGATGAGAGGCTGAGGGAATTAGACTTACCATCACTCGAAGCTAGAAGAGTGAGGGGGGGATATGGTGACAGTCTTTAAATTCCTTCATGGTTATGATAGAGTGGATAGGGATCGATATTTTGATATGGCTGGCTCTAGAACTAGAGGTCATAGTTTGAAGCTTCGTAAGAAAACTTCTTTGCAGGATGTAAGAAAATACTTTTTCAGTGTAAGAGTAGTTGATAATTGGAATTGGCTAAGCGAGGAGGTAGTTAATGCTATCTCAATCCATAGTTTTAAGGACAGATATGATAAGTATCACTAAGTATAAAATGGAACCGATGAGGAGACAGGAAGATACGAGCTTTGGGCTCTTTCCCGTAAACACAATTAGGTAATCACACACCCACACACACACACACACACACACACACACACACACACATGTGATACCTATCTTCAAAAAGGGAAGGAGGGATACGGCTCTGAACTATAGACCAGTTTCCTTGACCAGCATAGTTTGCAAACTTATGGAGAAACTACTAAGGAAACATATCTCTCTTCACTTGGAATCCTTCAACTTTTTGTCAGTGAGGCAACATGGCTTCAGAGAAGGAAGATCAACAGTAACAAACTTATTAGAATTTTATGATGAGGTAAGCCAAATCTTACAGGAAAGAGAGGGCTGGGCAGATTGCATATTCCTAGACTTCCAGAAAGCGTTTGACACTGTTCCACATGGGAGACTTATTAGGAAGCTGCAATCAATGGCTAGAATAGGTGGAAATGTCTTGGAATGGATAAAAACTTACTTAGAAGGAAGGGAACAGAGGGTTAGAGTAAGACACTCAGTGTCTGAATGGAGAAGAGTTAGTAGTGGAGTTCCACAGGGTTCAGTTTTAGGGCCACTTTTGTTCCTTGTA
This sequence comes from Halocaridina rubra, assembly GCA_037179515.1. Taxonomy (NCBI): domain Eukaryota; kingdom Metazoa; phylum Arthropoda; class Malacostraca; order Decapoda; family Atyidae; genus Halocaridina; species Halocaridina rubra. Next base: position 12,489 of record JAXCGZ010004134.1, read on the forward strand.
TATGTAAATGACCTACCAGAGTCTGTAAATTCATTCATGAATATGTTTGCAGATGATGCTAAGATTGTGAAGAAAGTAAAAAACGAGAACAATGGTAGAGAACTTCAGGAGGATCTAAATAATCTGCATGAGTGGTCAGAAAAGTGGCTAATGAAATTCAATACCTCAAAATGTAAGGTAATGAGAATGGGTACAAGTGCAAGAAGGCCCAAGCTTGACTACTCGGTGGCTGGAGTACAACTTCAAGAGACAGAAAATGAGAGAGATCTAGGAGTAAACATACTGGCAGATTTGTCTCCAGAAATACATATAAATGGCGTAGTAAGGGCAGCATATGCATTCTTATCAAATGTAAGGGTAGCCTTCAGGCACATGGACAAGGAAATGTTCAGAAATATTTATGTAACCTATGTGAGGCCAAAACTCGAATATGCAGCCCCCTTTTGGAATCCGCACTTGAAAAAGCACATAGCTAAGCTTGAAAAAGTTCAAAGACATGCCACGAAACTGGTGCCAGAAATACGCAATCTCGGTTATGATGAGAGGCTGAGGGAATTAGACTTGCCATCACTCGAAGCTAGAAGAGTAAGGGGGGATATGGTGACAGTCTTTAAATTCCTTCATGGTTATGATAGAGTGGATAGGGATCGATATTTCGAAATGGCTGGCTCTAGAACTAGAGGTTATAGTTTGAAGCTTCGTAAGAAAACTTGTTTGCAGGATGTAAGGAAATACTTTTTCAGTGTAAGAGTAGTTGATAATTGGAATTCGCTAAGCGAGGAGGTAGTTAATGCTATCTCAATCCATAGTTTTAAGGACAGGTACGATAAGTATCACTAAGTCTAAAAATGAAACCGATCAGGAGACGGGAAGATACGAGCTTTGGGCTCTTTCCCGTAAACACAATTAGGTAATCAATTAGGTAATCACATATGTAACCTATGTGAGGCCAAAGCTTGAATATGCAGCCCCCTTTTGGAATCCGCACTTGAGAAAGCACGTAGTTAAGCTGGAAAAAGTTCAAAGACATGCCACGACACTGGTGCGTGAAATACGCACTCTCAGTTATGATGAGAGACTGGGAGAAATAGACTTACCATCATTCGAAGCTAGAAGATTGAGGGGGATATGGTGACAGTCTTTAAATTCCTTCATGGTTATGACAAGAGTGGATAGGGATCAATATTTTGATATGTCTGGCACTAGAACTAGTTTGAAACTTCAAAAGAAAACTTCTTTGCAGGATGTAAGGAAGTACTTTTTTAGTGTAAGAGTAGTTGATAATTGGAATTCGCTGAGCGAGGAGGTAGTTAATGCTAATTCAATGCATAGTTTTAAGGACAAGTATTATAAGTATCACTAAGTACAAAATGGAACCGATCAGGAGGCGGGAAATTACGAGCTTGGGGCTCTTTCCTGTAAGCACAATTAGGTAATTACACAACAACGTTTCAAACATCCACTGTGTACCTATGAAAAAGTGAAAAAGAACATATGCATAGACAGTTACTCCAATCAAAATTATGGTTGTAAATAAGTAAAATTTATATATACAGCACATTCACACAAACAAATGAATTAAATTTACATATATCTAAACATATGTAGAATGAAAAAAAAAAACTTTCATATTAAAAACATTTGTTTTACAAAATTCTGAGAGTGCAACTTGAGCCATCTTTTTTTTTAATTGAGGATTAGTTTTTGAAATATATAATGACTCTGCTATGATGATTTCATTTTCGCTTTTTTCCTCTGTATATTATTTTGAAATTATATATACTGAAATTACACTTACAGACATTAGACCAGTGTTCCCGAATGCTTGAGTTTACTGGAGCTGACAATATTTTCCAGAACGACAAGATGACCCGTGGTGTTCGTGGTATCTAACACTCATACTTCTTATTCAATGACATTTACTACAAACAAACTAACAGACTGGCAATGGGATGTCCATTATCTGCTACATTATCTAACATATTTATATGTTTTCATGAAACATCCTGGTTAAATGATTGTCCTGAAGAGTTCAAACCTACTTTTTATAAAAGATACATTGATGATACGTTTGTGATCTTCAGAAAACAAAGAACATACCCAAAAGTTTTTTGACTATATGAAAAACAAGCACAGAAAAATAAAGTTTACGATGGAGGTAGAGAATGGTAATAAAATCTCATTTCTAGATATGCTAATCATAAGACAAAAGAACAAGCTAGATATAAGCATTTACAGGAAGCCATAATATTCTTGTTTTGGTGTAAATTTTATAAGCGTTGCTACGAAAATAAAATTTTAAGCATAATTCATTTTGTACATTGTCATATAGAGCATATAGATTATCATCTACTTGTAATTTTCACAATGAAATAGATTTCCTACTTGGTTTCTATGTTGCAAATGGATATCCACCCAACATATTTTATAAACATCTTAGAAATTTTCTTAAGATTTTTTGCCCCAAAGTTGTAAAGGAAGGTCCCAAACAGATGCTGATGTACATAAAATTGCCCTACTTTAATGATAATTTCAACTATTACCTAAAAAGCAATTAACTACGATTTTCTGCAGATACTATCCTCATATTAAACCATTCATTTTATTTTATAACAACCATAAACTTTAAAATTATGTAATCCATAAGGCCAAAGTTACCTGACTCGTTTTGTTCGATGGTAGTTTACCAATTTAACTGCCCCAGATGCCAGCTAGCATATGTTGGCTCAACTTAGAAATGTGTATTAGTTAGATACCACGAACCCCACAGGTCATCTTGTCGTTCTGGAAAAATATTGTCAGCTCCAGTAAACTCAAGTATTCGAGAACACTGTTCTAATGTCTGTAAGTGTAATTTCAGTAAAAATAAATTCAAAATAATATATAGAGGAAAAAGAGAAAATTAAATTAGGATAGCAGAGTCATTATTTATTTCAAAAACTAATCCCAAATTAAACAAAGATGGCTCAAGTTGCACTCTCAGGATTTTGTAATTTTTTTTTTTATTAATGTGAGTGGTTTTTTTTTTATCCTACATATGTTTAGATATATGTAAATTTCATTAAATTGTTTGTGTGAATATGCTGTATATATAAATTTTACTTATTTACAACTATAATTTTGATTAGAGTAACTGTTCATGTATATGTTCTCTTTCACCCTTTCATAGGTATATGCTTTTGAATACAGTGGATGATTGAAACGTTATGTGTTGTAATAAAAGGAGATTAGATAAATTAAATATGTTCTTCTATGTTTGCTTGGACCGTTTTTGCCATTCAGTTTATTATAAGACTAAGATTCCTTAGAGACAAACGAATATCAGATGTAATAATAACAATAATAATAACAATAATAATAATAATAATAATAATAATAATAATAATAATAATAATAATAATAATAATGATAATGATAATGATAATGATAATGATAATGATAATGATAATGATAATGATAATGATAATGAATAATAATAATAATAATAATAATAATAATAATAATAATAATAATAATAATAATAATAATAATAGTAGTAGTAGTAAATAGCTGCTTGAGCAAGGAGCGAGCACATTCTCCTGTTTTTGTTCATATTCAATAATTCAAGATTACTCGCGTGATATTGACAGTACTGAAAAATATACCACTATCAGAACATAAAAGTGCAAATATATAACTTGGAAACCAAGATATATTGCTCAAGTTTAAAGCTTGAGCCAAAGATTGAAATAAATCTTAAAAATTCCATTAGTTAGCAAATCTTTTCTACAAACTATATCGAAGCTAGTAAATGCACTTTCATATATTTGAGATTCTTTCAAAATGTGTGTTACTGCTTTCATTTGGGGGCAACACATTCTCTCCAGTCCGTATGTCCCTCACTTTTTCTTGGCCCCTTAAGTCTCAATAATTTTGGCACCCTTCCCTCAACTCCCCTACTACTCTTCTCTTGTGTTTCTATTTTTTCTTTCCTGCCAACCCCCTCGCCCTATGGGGTAAATCTCCCCTCTATCTCATCCTCATGTTCGGTTGTCTTCCGTTAAGTTTTTGTAGGTCTTACCCTCGTATTGCCTCTAGTCCCTTTCTCCTCGTCATCTATCGCCAATCTCTCTCTCCCCTCGCCTCCGTGACCTTTGCTGAGGTGTGCGGGCAGATGATACATTATGAATTATATTAGTGTATTAGCCAGTGAAAGAATTCATTCCAAGAGGGCTAAAGTGAATCGACAAGAGAGCTTCTGTGAATGCATCACAGGTGAGATGTCCCCAAGAAAAACATAACAAGCACTTAATTTTAGCCCCGAATCTTGGTGTTCAGCCCCCGAGTATTGCTTCTAATCTCAGTATATCAACCCTGTATAGAAGTGTTCCTATTTGTAATTTTTTTACAGAAGGTCTATTTTATTAATCAGGACTATATTGTATAGCAAGACAGAATATGATAAACGTTCTCTCGAGAAGGATGTGACTATCTAATAACTAAAAATTGTATATTATTGTGGTTTTGCAAATAAACACCGAGTCCAGCGAGTGTTTTCTGTTGCTCTCAAGGTATAAGTTTTATGATGCGTTTCAGTGAAATGCTTCACTGATGTATTATTATTTGCTAAAATTATCGATAGAGACAGTTTAGATATACTTGTTAAACATGATAGAGCACTTGATTACTCTGCCACCCAAAACAAATAGTGAAGACATTCCTAATAGAAAGAATTTTTACGATCGGAGTTACTACACAACCATAAAAATAAAATGCATCAAATGTACAATACGGAATAAATGAATAGGGCTAGTGTCAAATAGTGCAGTTATCTGACCTAATTTTATTCCCATTAGGAATTTGCTTACATAGCCTATGATTTTCAAGTATAACGAGAATTTCCAGCACATCATATGAGGATATGAACTGTTTGATATTATATGTATTGTGGCCTTGCCAGTTAAAATTTTATTTTGCTCCGGATGCCAAATACAGGTAAGCCTAAATTCGTTTCGTCAATAACTGCCATGTGCGACAGGAACCTTCGTCTCTCTCTTAATCTCCTTCCCCGCAATAATGAAAAGAATGCGAATGTTAGGGTGGACGCGAATATAAACAGACATACACACAACTGGGTCTTGCTGCCCATACACACTTGTCGTGAAGTTTCTTCCTGTTGAGTGCATGGCCAAGAATAACCTTTTCGATAACGGTGTCCTTGCCACCCATCTCGTCTCATGCAAGCTGCTCAAGCGGTAATTACAGCTTCACTTAAGGTTTCCTTTCTTCAAATTAGATAGATGTGGTGAATCAACTTTACCTTTAGGACAAAAACTAATATATATCATACACTATTTTCAACAGTAATCAGAGATGATGGAATTCTGGAAAGATTTTTATTCACTATCATCCGGTGATCATAGGTGTAATATCCTTACATTTATTACACAATTAAACCTGTATAAAGAAATTTATTTTTTAATAAGCATAGAACCCATCATACACATTTTGTTTTGTTCATTTCAGATGACTTCTCTTATACGTGCTGAAAAGAAAATAGAAAACTAATAAACGAACGAGGAACCCTCGAAGACGACGACCGAGAACTTATGGATAGTTTATGTCACAAGCAAGAATGCGAAGAAGTTTTCAAATATGTTCAATGGCATTCCGAGCCTGAACTCCCCCCAAAAGGTGTGGTTTGTCATATTCAAGCTGAAAATATTCTAAATTTTGAAAGATCTCGTCTTGAGCCTAGTGAAGAATTCTAGAAAAAAGTATTGGTACCGTTAATGGCTGTTCCATTTGACTCTTAAGTATACAGTATAAATATGAAAAGATTTGTTTGACAGTCTACACCAAAGAGCAATAAAAAGAAACGCTTTCCGTATTATTCAATTAATAGTGTCATCTTTTAAGAATAATATACAAAATGTCGACAGATTCATCATCATCTACTCCAGAGGATGAAGTCACCGTAATTGAAGCTGTAAGTTCTAATCCATTTTTATGTGTACGTTCACATGCAAAGTGTTCTATGTATCTTTTTATGTTTTCATTTTTTCTATTACATCGTTTTTGTAGTCATATCTATATTGTTTATCTAGACAGAGATGAACACTGATTGCATTAGAGAATCACCATCCACTTACAATCTAACCTAGCTTTATATAACTAAGATTCATGTGCGTTAATGCTGTATGTTAATGAGATGAAGTGGTTACGGCAAACCAGCTACTGCTGTTGGATCTCATGGTAAAACATTGTTGACCACTTACCCTGTAGATGACCCAAGTAAAGTAATAGAGTTGGGGGGGGGGGAATAGTGGCAGCCCTTTGTCCCCAAGGAATTAAGAGGAGTGCTTGAGCTATATTAACTTCTGGTGAATATTTGTGCTTTGACTCGGCCACCCTCTCAAAAGGGGGCTTGCGATCAGTTTATATATATATATATATATATATATATATATATATATATATATATATATATATATATATATATATATATATATATATATATATATATATATATATATATATATATATATATATATATATATATATATTTACTGTGGTGTCAATTAGCTTAGTCATTGTTAGATATTAATTATTGACTGTGGTTTGGAGTCTTTAACACCTTTGTTTCGATTTTGTGTATTAAAGAGTGTCGGGCAGTATAATCTGTCACATGTTTATACAATAGAGTGGTAAGGTTGAGTCACGAAGTGATGGGAGTGAGAATATTATGCTGAGGGGGTGGGGCATGAAGATTTTTGGATTTATGGAAGAATGCCAATATGAGAATTATTGGGAATTCGTGTTAAATTCTGTCTGTTGTTTTCCTGGTTTGAGTTGGCTTCTTCGACTACTCAGGTTGGTTTTTTCTTGGTCATAGTGGAGTCTAGGATATAGTACTTTGTATCTTTTAATTTTGAACCAGTTGCCAGGGTGTGTAGTGAAATTTCTGTCCAATCATTTTCTTTTTCTTTTTACTGGCGAAGGATAAACTTAATGTTGAGATGCTGACATCAAGTGTGTGTACAAAAGGCGAAATTAGTTGCAAAATTGAGGGATATTAAAGATTTGGCTAACTTTATACCATTGTTTCTGGACGAGTATGTATTAACACTGCGACTGGAGATGAGTGACAGGGATCAAGCAGATATTGATAAGATCAAGAGTAGACTAAAAGAAACTTCTGCACTGTGTATGTTTGACGCTTTTGGAAGGATTAGAAGGCTGTGGTGGTTAGGGAAGCTAATGTATCTGCTAATGAAATAAGGAGGTTGGCTGTTTTAGCTGGGTGGACTGTTGAAAGCTTGAGAGCTGCAAAGTTAGGGTTTGTGACTGGATTCCCGGACCAAATATCAATGGACTTACAACAGATAATGGATATTGAGTCAGTGGGTATGGATGATTTATTAGGTAGAGCTAGAGTCTAGACAATATGAGGAGATAAAGAGGTAGTGACAGTAACTGGTGAAGGATTGGCTGCAGTAGAATATCGGCAGATCTTGTAACACCAATGTGATATCTTGAGCGGCAGAAAGGAAAAGACACGTGGATTTAGGGGCTGATGCTTCATGTGTGGCGATCAAAACAAAGCAAGGAAGTGAAAGGAGCCAAAACTAGACATCATCTGTTACCAATGTGGAAAAACTGGAACATATAGTTAACTTCTATGATCAGGGAAATGACCAAAGGGGGGCTATTATGCTGGAGGTTACCCCTTTGGTTCAGTAAAGGTGCTTCCAAGTATTTTGCCGGTGGTGGAGGTTTGGTAGGTGGAAGAGAGGCAAGTGCATTAGTGGATTCCGACTGTTTGACCACTGTTATAGGTACCCAGTTATCTGGAAAGTGATATGAGGGAAAGAAGAGGAGTTTGGTGATTGTCGATGGAAGACTAATTAGCTGTGAGGATACCCAAGAATTGGCGTTGATAGTACAGGGCATTTGATACCAGTTAGGACCCTCGTTCTTAATACAGTTATTAATGGCATTGAGGTAGTTCTGGAGATGGATGTGATCAGTCACTTTAGTGAAGTGACATTTATGAATGGAAGAATTAAGTTTGGAAAGGTTGAAGTCTGCTTAAGCATTGTGAAAGGGAGGAGGTTCAATGCACGGTGACAGTGTGAAAAGATAGGGAAATTGGCAAGGCAACTGAAGCTGTTGAAATAAAGTTTGCCTAGATGGAAGAGGATTCCCTTGGTAAGTGGGACTACGGGGTGAAGCGCCTCACATTCACTTTGTCCGGTCAGAGAGAAAGTTAAATCACATAAGGATGATGATAAAGAAAGGTATTAAGAAAGGAGCTGCATCATTAAAAATTGAGGACAAAGATTTTTCTGCGGTATTTGATGATAAGAAGTGGGTAGCAGGGTGGTTTTTGAAAGGGGAGTTGCCAGTGTTGAGAAAATGTATTGGTTGCTATGAGTATACTGTTTGAAAAAAGTGAAGAAGATTTTGACAAAGAATTGAAGTGATGGATTGATGGGGGTATCTTAAAGCCTTGGAGATAGGAGGTGAAAGTCGGAGTGTTACAATTAATGACAGTAGTTCAATCGACGAAAGATAAACTTTGAATTGTGTTGGATTTTCGAGAGCTTAATGCATACGTGAGATAATTACTTAATTGTAATTACCTAATTGTGCTTACGGGAAAGAGCCAAAAGCTCGTATCTTCCCGTCTCCTCATCGGTTTCATTTTGTACTTAGTGATACTTATCATGCTTGTCCTTAAAACTATGGATTGAGTTAGCATTAATGCTACCTCCTCGCTTAGTCAGTTCCAATTATCAACTATTCTTATACTAAAAAAGTACTTCCTTATATCCTGCAAAGAAGTTTTCCTACGAGGCTTCAAACTATGACCTCTAGTTCTAGTGCCAGCCATATAAAAATATCTATCCCTAACCACTCTATCATAACCATGAAGGAACTTAAGACTGTCACAATATCCCCCCTCAATCTTCTAGCTTCGAGTGATGGTAAGTCTAATTCCCTCAGCCTCATCATAACTAAGATTGCGTATTTCCGGCACCAGTTTCGTGGCATGTCTTTGAACTTTTTCAAGCTTAACTACGTGCTTTTTCAAGTGCGGATTCCAAAAGGGGGTTGCAAATTCAAGTTTTGGCCTCACATAGCTTACATAAATATTTTTGAACATTTCCTTGTCCATGTGCTTGAAGGCTACCCTTACATTTGCTAAGAAAGCATATGCTGCCATTACTATGCCATTTATAGGCATTTCTGAGACAAATCTGCCAGCATGTTTACTCCTAGATCTCTCTCATTTTCTATCTTTTGAAGTTGTACTCTTGCCACTGAGTAGTCAAGCTTGGGACTTTTTGCACTTGTACCCATTCTCATTATCATACTGGTGATGATTTTATTGATGTATGTGGTGAAATGCTAAGGTATGGTGGCAGATGAGTGTTGCTTCAACTACTGTGCATTTAAAGTCAACCTATCTTCAAATTCATGTAGCAGGGGAGTTACAGAAGTACCAGCTTGTGGAATACGGAGGGAGAACCTATTGTTTAACAAGGCTAGGATTTGGATGGTGTTGTTCTGCACCCTGCATTATGGCAATGATCCTCAAAACAGTCTTGAGGAAAGAGAAAGTGATAATAGATGAGGCTACAAATTCATATTTTGATGATATAGTTGAGGATGAAATTGAGGTAACATCGTCTGAGTAGTAGAGCATTTGACCACGTTTAGGCTGGTTATTAAGCAAGCAGAGCCGATGGATTGAGGGAGATTATTGGGCCTGAAATTGGAGAGAGATGGAAAGAGTGAACTTATTTTTAGAAGAGGGGAGAAGATTCCAGAAGTAAAGAGAAAATGCATGGGAGAGAGCTTTTCTGCATGTATGGAAAGTTAGTGGACCACAATCCTATTGCAGGATGGCTCTGGATGGCTTTGGAGGGGAAACAGTGATGATGATCGAGATGTTGTGAAAAGAGTAAAAAATGAAGATCCGGTAAGAGGGAGGTGGTATGCTTCAAAATCAGAGAAGGGGTTATATGGTGTGATAAAAGTCGCATAGCAACAGGTGTGATGTTAGAAATAGGTGGTGTTAGTCGAGGATGGAGCATGGCTGTGGAAGAGAGATGACTATAATAACATTAATGTGTCAGAGCTAGATGCTGTGTTGGAAGGAGTTAATTTAGCTTTAAAGTGGGACTTGCAAGAGGTTCAGATTAGAAATGATTCAGCTACAGTTTTGGGATGAGTCAACTCTGATTTGACTGCTGAGAACAGAATCCATACAAAAGGAACTGTGGAGATCATTGTAAAGTGCTGCCTTGGGATATTGAGTAAACTGGTCTATGAGTTTGGGTTGAGTGAGACTTTAGCGTTTGCACCATCAGGATAGAACAAGTCCTATGTCTGAGTAAGAGTGAAGAAGACTTGGCTTAGGATACTCTAGAAGAGAAATGAAGAGAAGTCTGAAATATGTTGTAAGGGATCTCCAGGTGTGAGGGAGTTGCATCAAATGCACCACATGGGGGCTGATAGGACATGGTTTGTGGCTAGAAAAGTCGACCCTACAGTGACAAGGGATGAAGTTTGGTAAGTGATATAAAGTTGCATCTACTGTAAAGTAATAGACCCTGAACCAAGATCACATAAGATGGGGAAATTAGAGTGGAGAATTATTGGAAAAGACTGCCGATTGATGTGACTCATTATCAGAAAGAGATATATCTATCTATGGTAAATTATGGTCCTGATCGATTTGCATTCTGGAAAGAGTTGAGGACAGAGATTGCAGAAGAGATTGCGACTGTGTTGAACGAGGTCTTTTTAGAGAGGGGTCCAGTTGATGAGGTATTGATGGATAAATATAATAAATCCCTTCTTCAGAAAAGCTTATTGACCTAGTAGGTATTGTGGAGAGACACCATCGGACTATTAAGGCATTGGCAGAAGAGGCTCTTGTAACACCTGCAGAAGCAGTATTCTGGTATAATATGTTGCCTAGGTCGGGACAAGATGAGAGCCGTATTTCAGTATGAGGGGCAAAATCCTAGTGTATTGCCTATAGTTGTTGTAAAGGAAGAGGAAGGGGTTATGTTTATACAAATGGGAGCTAAGGTTTGGGTGAAGCCTATTGATGGGAAGTGCACATCTCACTGGAGAAGAGGGAGTGTGACAGATATGCATTTCTAGATTAACATTTCTGTCGCCAGAATCCCACGATACATCTTGGATCTGCAATGTGAGGTGGATAGTGAAGAAAATGAGGTAGAAGAAGATCGTGAGGTAGCATTACAATGATTGCAGCAAATGGGACAGGTGCCAGGGTGGATGAGAGATGATGTGGTGGGAGATTTTAGCAATAGAGATTAGACTGATCTAGAGATCAGAAGGGGGAGTGTAAATTAGCTTCATTATTGTTAGATGTTACTTATTGTCTGTGTTTTTGGATTCTTTAACGCTTTTGTTTTGGTTTTGTACATCAACGAGTGTCAGGCACTATAATCTATTGCCATGTTTATGTGATAGAGAGGTAAGGAAGAGTCACGAAGTGATGGGCATGGGGATATTATGCTAAGGGGGTAGGGCATGATGAATTTTGGGTGCGGGGAAGGTCAGTGTGTGAATTATTGGGAAACAGTGTTGACTTCTGCCTGATATTCTCCTGGTTTGAGATAGTTTCTTCTGTTACTCAGGTTGGTTTTTCTTGTTCATAGTGGACTTTAGGATATAGTGGTTTGGTATCTTTTATTTCTGGACCAGTTACCAGGGTTAGTAATGAAGTTTCTGTCCGCTAATTTTTTTTTAATTTTACACACATACGCACGGTGGGCATTAGAATACACACAATTAGTATCTCTTGAGTTTTTCCTTGTGTTTTTGAGTGACCAAGACTTAAGTATAAAACGTAAGCATAATTTCCCTAAATAAGAGATTCTGCAGAGTATTGTGAGTAAAAAAAAATATATTTGTAGTTAACGAGACTGTCCAAAATATTAAAGGAAAACCTGAGAACACTTTTGAGAGGGGAAAGAGAAGAAGCTGTCCTGTCCTGCCTTGAAGGAAGTTTAGAAGAGTTGCCAGAGGCGAAGCCATCACATTACATTACCTAATTTTTTGTGTAAATTGGGTAGAGCTCTTACAGCCGTTTACCTTATCCTGTGGTTCCATATATTGTTAAAATCAATATCCTTCCCATTTGAGTTAAATATAAAGTCTGAAGCTTTGATAACATACCTTGGTTTATCAGTTAAGAAGAATATATAGCAGAAACAGGTGGGTATCTCCTCAGATACAAATTCGAATTTTCCTTCAAGTGGACTTTTGTTCCGCATTTGTTTCCCTAAAATGATCAAAGTCAAATTTTAAGTCAGGATGTGTGTTACCAAAAATAGATGAATTGAATAACTAAATAGTACTCATATGAAGACATAGAAATTCTGTGTGATACTTTAATAGAAGTTTTTCTCTCTTTTTTCCTCTCTTATTTTTCTTCTTCTTTCTACATTCTGTGAAAGGGAAAACATGAAAATGAGGGCATCTCTGTCCCAACCCCCCCCCATCCAATGGTTGGGGAGGGATGGCAGAGGGTCTCCATGGGATGTAGCAGCAGGAGGAGGAGTATCTGTTAGGAGATTAAAACAGAAAATCAAGGAATTAGAGACAATGGTTATAAACCTTGATGATAAAATTCGGAGTATGGATAGAGAAATGAAAGAAAATTAAATACTCAGAGAGGAACTAAGATGTTTGGAGGAAGCAAATAACGCACAAGGGCAGGAGAAAAAAGAACTAGAAAAACGAATAAAGAAGCTGGTGAGGGGAAAAGAGCGAGCTACAAACCTGAATTTCTAAACAAGAAGATAACAACAAACAGTTGAATGACAACCTAAAAGAATCAAATGTTAGTTCACTGCTCTCTTCAGAGAGAGACGAGACAGCAGCTTGGAATGTCCTGATTAAGGAAAACATCAAACAGTTTAGAAAAGAGTTTCAAGAGCTGAATACGGAACATTATGCCATGAAAACTTCCTTTGCTGATGCACTAAAGGGGAATGTAGCAGTAAAAGAGTCTGTGCAGGTGGTGGCACTGGAAAACATACAAACAGTTGACTATAAAGGATCAGTAATCTAAAAAATGAAAGAGCTTTGTGATGGAAAGGGCAAATCCAATGATTAAACAGGTGCTTGATAAAGAGAAGACAGTTGTAATCTCAGGCATAAGCAAATCCTAAGAGCCAACATGGTAGGGGAGACTTGAAGAAAATAAAGCTAGGGTTGTAGACCTGATAAGAAAACTTGGAGTAGTTTGTGCTCCTGAGGATATCGTAAACATTCATCAACTAGGTAAATATTCGAGGAAGGGAAAGCAGAGACCAACAAAAGTAACCTTTGAGAGAGGGGACACCTGTAGAACCTTTGAGAGAGGGGACACCTGTAGAGAAATATTGATGAGGAAAAAAGTCTAAGAGACCTTCAAGAATTCAAAGAAGTGTTCATTAGACGATACAGAACACAGGAAGAGATGGAAAGGATCAAAAACTTGTTGCAAGAGGCTAGAGGGTTAAATGAGGAAAGAAATGAAGAAGAGAAGAAAAATTTTCATTTTAGAGTTCTTCCAGACAAAGTGGAGATAAAGAAGATAATGACAGAAGATCAGGGGATGGGGCCTCATTAAGATTGTTATACACAAATGTTAATGGATTAGCTGGTAAGGCAGTAGAATTAAAAGATAGGATTCACAACAGTAAGGCAGATATAGTAGAAGTTACAGAGACTAAGCTTAGTAAGGACATAAACAGTGTCACAGTTTTTCCCAAGGGCTTCAGAATATAAAGGGTAGAAAGATCTGAGAGAACTGATGAATAAATAGCACTGCTCATAAGTGAAAGGATGCAGGTTGAAGAAATAAACTTGACCATATAAAGTGAGTTCAAGGAATTTCTTGTTGTTCGCATAAATACTGGGTCAGAGAGCATTATAATAACTGTTGTATATAACCCACCAAGGAACCAACATAGGCTATAAGTTTATAAGGAAAGTTATATAGGTACTGCTGAAGTCATAAACTCATAACATGGCACGGGACAGAAAATGTAGGATTTTGATTATGGGAGATTTAAATTATAAAGATGTAGATTAAATAAATCTTGACCCACACAGTGGTGAGGACTCATTCGGGGCAAGATTCCTAGATTGCGTACAAGGGAATTTCCTACACCAACATGTAATGGAACCAACGAGGGCCAGGGGTGGGGATGAGCCATCACTATTTGATCTAGTATTCACAGATAGCGTGTTGGATATTGAAAAAATTGAGTATAAACTATCAATTGGAAAGAGTGACCACTGTGTGTTGTTGATGGAGTATATAATTGAAGATGTTCTGCCTGAGAGTAGAGGCACTGAGGACATGAGGAGGAACTATCTGAAAGGAGATTACATTAAAATGAATGAACTTTTTGCAGTTATTGACTGGAGGATCTTATTTTACAACAAATCTGTACAAGAAATGTAAAGCATTTTTTGTGAGAAATATGGCAAGATAGTAGATAGCTGCATACCTGTCACCAAAGTAGGTGTAATTCATGCCAGAGAGAAATAGGTCGATAATGAGTGTAAGAGAGCTAAGGAATGGGGAGACAAATGCTGGAAAAGGTATGGGAGGAGAAAAAATATATAATGCCTAGCAAACCAATAAAAGAGAAAGAAATGATTGCTTATGTAAAAGAGGAGAGGCAGAGAGAGACGATGAAAGAAACATCACTAGGAAGGCTAAAGAAAATCCCAAGTTTTTCCACAGCTTTATCAGAGGAAAACTGAAGGTAAAAGAACAAGTTTTAAGGCTTAAGAGAGAGGATGGAAGCATCACTGAGACGGATGAAGAGAACTGCAAAGAATTGAAGAAGGAGTTTCAGTCAGTATTTACTGTAGAAAATACCCCACCCCCTCAGATTGCAGAGACCGGTATTAGTGAACATCATCCTTTCAGCCACAGAGGTATGCAAAGCACTGATGGAGTTAGATGGTCCATAAAGCTACAAGTCCTGTACTTAAAAAATGTGCAAACTCAATATCAGTGGCACTAAGTATAATATTTAAAAAAATCACCGGAATCAGGGGAGATTCCTAGATGCTTTAAGCAAGCGAATGTGATACTTATCTTCAAAAAGGGAAGGAGGAATATGGCTCTAAACTATAGACCAGTTTCCATGACCAGCATAGTTTGAAAAGTTATGGAGAAACTACTAAGGGAACATATCTCTCCTCAATTGGAATCCTTCAACTTTTTGTCAGTGAGACAACATGGCTTCAGAGAAGGTAGATCAACAGTAACAAAGTTATTAGAATTTTATGATGAGGTAAGCCAAATCTTACAGGAAAAAGAGGGCTGGGCAGATTGCATATTCCTAGACTTCCAGAAAGCATTTGACACTGTTCCACATGGTAGACTTATTAAGAAGCTGAGCAATGGTTAGAATAGGTGGAAATGTATTAGAGTGGATAAAAATTTAATTAGAAGGAAGGGAACAGAGGGTCAGAGTAAGACACTCAGTGTCTGAATGGAGAAAAGTTAGTAGTGGAACTCCACAGGGTTCAGTTTTAGGGCCACTTTTGTTCCTTGCATATGTAAATGAGCTACTAGAGTCTGTAAATACATTCTCGAATATGTCTGCAGATGATGCAAAGATTGTGAAGAAAGTAAGAAACGAGAACAATGGTAGAAAACTTCAGGAAGATTTAAATAGTCTGCATGAGTGGTCAGAAAAGTGGCTAATACAATTTAATACTGCAAAATGTAAGGTAATGAGAATGGGTACAAATGCGAGAAGGCCCAAGCTTGACTACTCGGCGACAGGAGTACAACTTCAAGAGACAGAGAATGAGAGATATCTAGGAGTAAACATACTGGCAAATTTTTCTCCAGATATACATACAAATGGCATAGTAGGGCAGCATATGCTTTCTTAGCAAATGTAAGGGTAGCCTTCAGGCTATGTATTCTATGTGAGGCCAAAGCTTGAATATGCAGCCCCCTTTTGGAATCCGCACTTGAAAAAGCACGTAGCTAAGCTTGAAAGAGTTCAAAGACATGCCACGAAACTGATGGCAGAAATACGCAATCTCAGTTATGATGAGAGGCTGAGGGCATTAGACTTACCATCTCTCGAAGCTAGAAGATTGAGGGGGGATATGGTGACAGTCTTTAAGTTCCTTTATGGTTATGATAAAGTGGCTAGGGATCGATATTTTGATATGGCAGGCTCTAGAACTAGAGGTCATAGTTTGAAGCTTCGTAAGAAAACTTCTTTGCAGGATATAAGGAAGTACTTTTTCAGTGTAAGAGTAGTCGATAATTGGAATTGGCTCAGCGAGGAGGTAGTTAATGCTAACTCAATCCATAGTTTTAAGGACAGGTATGATAAGTATCACTAAGTACAAAATGGAACCGATGAGGAGACGGGAAGATACGAGCTTTTGGCTCTTTCCCGTAAGCACAAGTAGGTAATCGCACAGTTTGATATATATATATATATATATATATATATATATATATATATATATATATATATATATATATATATATATATATATATATATATATATATATATATATATATATATATATATATATATATATACACACACACACCAGAAAGATTCAGTATCTCTGCGAAGTTTCCAGAGTTACTGGAGGATGGACCCCAAGCATCCTTATCTCTGGCCTCTACTCCAGTTTCGTGGCATGTCTTTGAACTTTTTCCAGCTTTCTTTTGTGCCTTTTCAAGTGTGAATTCCGAAAGGGGCTGCATATTCAAGCTTTGGCCTCACATAAGTTACATAAATATATCTGAATATTAACTCGTCCATGTGTCTGACGGTTACTCTTACAGTTGCTAAGAGAGCATATGCTGCCCTTACTATGCCATTTATATGCATTTCTGGAGGCAAATCTGCCAGTATGTTTACTCCTAGATGTCTCTCATTCTCCGTCTCATGAAATTGTGCACCTGCTATTGAGTATCCAAGTTTGGGACTTCTCGCACTTGTACCCATTCTCATTAGCTTCCAATCTGATGTAATGAATTTCATTAGTCACTTTGCTGACCACTCATGCAGACTATATAGGTCTCCTTGAAGATCTCTACCATTATTCTCGTCTCTTACTTTCTTCACAGTCTTTGCATCATTTGAAAACATATTCAAGAATGAATGTACCGACTTGGTAAGTCATTTACGTATACAAGGAATAAAAGTGACCCTAAAGCTGAACCCTGTGGAACTCCACTACTAACACTTTTCCACTCAAACACTGAGTGTCTTACTCTAACCCTCTGTTGTCTTTCTTCTAAGTAAGTTTTTAGCCATTCCAAGACATTTCCATCTATTCTCGCCATTTCTTGCATCCTTTTAATAAGCCTCCCTGGTGGGACTGTATCAAATGCCCTCTGAAAAATCTAGGAATATGCAATGCACCAGCCCTCTCATTCCAGTAAGATCGGGCTTACTTCATCATAAAATTCTAATAAGTTTGTTACTGTTAATCTTCCTTGTTTGAAGCCATGTTTTCTTACTGACAAACAGTTGAAGGATTCCAAGTTTTCCTAGTAGTTTCTCTTTAACTTTGCAAACTATGCTGGTCATGGAGACAGCCCTCATGCTTAGAACTATATCCCTTCTTCCATTGGTTTAGCGCATTTCCTAATTACGTAAGGGGATATATCATCAGGATATGTAGCTTCATGGGCATCTAGCTTCATCAGCGCTTTGCATACCTCTGTGGGTGAAAGGATGATGTTCTCTAATATCATCCCATGAACTTCTAACTTTGCAATTTGAAGGGATGGAGTATATTCTGCGGTGAATACTGACTGAAACTCTATATTCAATTCTTCGCAGATCTCTTCATATATACATACATACATATACCTTGGCTGTTTCCCCCTTTAATTGGTGGGTAGCCGACATCAAGAAAGGAAAACTATATATATATATATATATATATATATATATATATATATATATATATATGTTCCGGTTTTACGTCATGGACTCCCTTATCAACCAAGGGCTAGGACGGTTGCCTTCTTGCGAAGGACTTGTTTTGGCAGATGTAATCCTTACGCTGAGTGCATGCCTTTGCTAACCTCAGACCGTGACGGGGCGCGAACCCTCGACCTGACGCCTCAGAGTCGGAGACGCTACCGACTGAGCCACGGCGACTACACACACATATATATATATATATATATATATATATATATATATATATATATATATATATATATATATATATATATATATATATATATATATATATATATATATATATATATATATATATATATATATATATATATATGCCGATGTGATTCTTTTTTCAATATGGCGCTTAAAGATTTCTTTAAAATATTCTATTTGCGTTTCTACTAACTAGTGATAAAACCTGTAGTGACAGATGTAGGCTGGCAAGTAGTGTAAATGATATACCCCGTCGTCTTGTGTCAAAATGTTCAAGAAATTACGGGAAAAAATTACGGAAGAAGTGCAACAGACGTCTCTCAGGCTTCCAGTGTCTGTTCAACAGGGTGTGCAACAATTGACGCAGGTGAAAAGAGCTAGTTATTCCCCGTCTAAAGGGGATTAAATAGGGGTGCGGTTTTTTGAAAAAACAGCTGATGAGAGCTCCCAGTCCTAACTTCTATTTCTTATCGTTATCTCGATGTCGTTTATATCACACATTAGGTCGGCAGAAGGTCATTGGTCACTTAAGCCTAATTATATATATAAATAGTATTTACATTTCGGGTTTAGGGAACAGCTGATGTAATAATGAGAGATCCAATTATAGTTTTTCGATTTCTCGACGTTATATCTTGTTATATCACATGGATCAAGAAGTGAGACATCGAATTCAGGCAAGATGGAATAACTGGAGGTCTGCATCTGGTGTTCTCTGTGACAAGAAGGTACCACTGAGATTGAAAGGAAAGTTTTATAGAACCGTTGTAAGACCAGCTATGTTATATGGAACAGAAACAGCAAGAATGAGGAAGACAGAGGAGAAGGGGATGGATGTAGTGGAGATGAGAATGGTGAGGTGGATGTCTGGAGTAACAAGGAAGGATAGAATTAGGAATGAGTTTATAAGAGGATCGACAAAGGTAGTTGAATTATCAAAGAAAATACAGGAGGGAAGGCTTAGATGGTATGGACACCTGTTACGATGGGACGAACATCATGTTGGAAGACATACGATGGAGATGGAAGTTCGGGGTAAAAGGAGGAGAGGAAGACCAAGAAAAAGATGGTGTGATTGTATAGGGGAAGACTTGCAGTGGAAGGGTATTGATGAAAATGAAGCACAGAACAGAAATAGATGGAGACGACTCATTCACAATGGCGACCCCATATAAAAATGGGTTAAAGCTGAGAAGAAGAAGAAGAAGTTATATCACAAGGTAGTATAGTAATCTGATGGGGATCGGTCAATAAAACTCAATATTATCATTCCAAATTCTGAACAGCCATTCAAGATAAATGAAAATTAAAATGAACAACATGGTTAACAACGAAAAGATTATTCTGTTCTACTGATTTTGTTGAAAATGGAACAAACCTTTGAAAGCCACATCACTTGGAGGCTTAAGTTAATTTTCAGCTATTTAGTATATTATAGGTAGTAAAAATAGGAGGGGTATATGAATAAATACAGTTCACGTATCTGGTAGTAATGTTAATAATTATGGTCACAGAGCATATAGTATCACAAGCTAATGTCCTTTTTTGATGATGTACCTTAAAGTATATTGTGCCATATCTGAACAGAATCTATCGTTAATAGACCGTACAAGTATGACATACGAAATCAGATCAGCAGGAATAGAATCAGTATCAAGGAGTACATTTCAGAAGTACAATTACAAACATACAGTGAAGCAGCAGTGACTCGTATAATGTACTGCGAGTGGAGCCTGTACCAGATTCATTGTACTTCCATTCAAACTGCCAAATGTCAGAGGACAGAAACAGCCACTCTTGTGCCAGTGTCTATGCTGAGTCATGAAAACTATTGACTCTGGATCCATTGCTAACTCTTGAGCGGAATAATTCGCCCTATAGGATATTGGACGCATGGATGGCGTACTTAGCATCTTATCCTTAATATTTGTAATATTTACACTCATAGTGTTAAATGATTCTTTTAGCCAAGAGCCACTTGTTCTTATTTAAGCCTTGTGTCATCATGAAGGAATCGTTATCAGCATCACAAAATCATGATTAATGTCTCATGTGGTGTACTCTCTCAGTCTGACCACTTACTGAATGGATGGCTTGACTAAATGGTAAAAAAATAAGTCTTAGCCTTTTTCCATCTGGAAAACAGTTTTAAAGGATATGAAATATTGTAGAAGTGAAGGATTGTAATATTTTGTTTACCAATTTTTAAACTTCATGATCCCCTGCAGTAGGAAGGGAGTGAGATAATGGTTAAGTTGTTGAAGTTAGGTTAGCAATAACTAAGGTCAGTGATTCCCAACCTTTCCTATTTGTAGCATCCCTCGGAAGTGTTTGAATAATGTTTGCATTCCCTGTTAGGATACAAAAGTAATATCACATTTGACTGTGAAGGCTAATTCCTGGCAGCTGGCTGTGTGAAGACTTTGTAACTCATCACTTAAAGGGCAAAAGTCAATTTTGTCTCACTCCCCAGATATTCCATCTTGCACTTTAGGTTTGGAACCACTGACTTAGATGGAGAGGTGAGAGGCTCTTAAGGCAAAATCCCTTATGTTCCATGAATAGCACCGGGTTTTATATATACTAGTGACTTAGATGAGGTAAAGTTCTAATACCCAGTATAGAGATAGGTGAGCATAATTTATCTGTTTTAATTATGTATACGCTACCAGTAATGGGAGAGGGTTATGGGTTAGGAATTTATGTTACTACATCATGTGCTTTCATACAATTATAGTCCCTTGTGGGATATGTTATCATGTTTGAAAAAAATATATTTATATATTATTATTATTATTATTATTATTATTATTATTATTATTATTATTATTATTATTATTATTATTATTATTATTATTATAGGGGGATCCATTAGGTCAGTAGTTAGAGCACATGACTCAGGAAATGACAAATCCGTAATCAATCCTGCCATTGGGTGTTAGAAAGGGCATCCAGCCCTAATTCCTCGGCTCCAACTTTTCTTGTTCACTATTCAAATATGGATTAATAGTGACACAAAAAGCAAAAACATTATTATTATTATTATTATTATTATTATTATTATTATTATTATTATTATTATTATTTATTTAATTTTTTTTTTCAAGAAGGCCCCTTCCCAGCTCTTAATAGGAAAGAGAGTCCGTGACATAAAACTGATCACATTAATATTATTATAATTGTTATTATTCTTCTTCTCCGTCTACATCTTTTCCCACTTTTATGTGGTGTCGATGTTTCTAGCCAGTTTTCTTAATTTGTTTCTGTCCCATACCTCATCACCCAACAAACCTTTAGACCTTAGGTCATCACTGATGCAATCCATCCACCTACGCTTTGGTCTCCCTCTCCTTCTCCTACCCTGTATATCCATTTCCATCACCCTCCTCCCAGCTTACTGTTCATCTCTCCTAACGACATGACCATACCATCTTAGTCTACTTTCTTGTATCTTATCTGATATTTCTCTAACTTGTGAGGTACCTCTAATTACCTCGTTTATGATCTTATCGCTTCCTGTCACCCCACACATCCATATCAACATCCTCATCTCTGCCACATCCAGTTTTTTCTCTTGTGTCTTCTTTGTTGCCCATGTCTCTGCTCCATACATCATCACAGGTCTTACAACTGTCTTGTGCACTTTACCCCTCAACTTAATCCGTATTCTCCTGTCGCACAGCACCCCAGACACTTTCTTCCAGTTCTTCCATCCCGCTTGTATTCTGTGGGTTATTTCTGACTCTAGGTCACCATTGTCTGCTACTGTTGATCCCAAATACTTGAACTTTTCAACTCTTTTTCAACACCTTCCCCTGCAAATTGACTTCCCCATCCTCATCATCTCTCAACCTCAAGTACTCTGTCTTCTTCCTGCTGATTTTCAGTCCTCTATCCTCCATCACTCTTCTCCACTCCTCAAGCTTCTCCTCCACTACCTCTCATCTGTTGCTACGCTGTACAATGTCATCTGCAAAGAGCATACACCATGGAGACTGATCTCTAATATCCTGGGTTACTACATCCAAGACCAGATCAAATAGATATGGACTCAAAACAGACCCTTGATGCAGACCAACATTTACTGAGAGACTTTTCGTCAAGCCCACACTGCTCTTAACATTTGCCTGCTGGCTAGTACAGTGGTAACGCGCTGGCTTCGTATTCACGAGGTCGAAAGATCGGTCCCCGTCCAAGACCGAGAGTTTAAGCTGTTTACTGGCAGGAACTGATGTGGTTGGACATCACAGTGGGGGGTTGGGGCTTGCCCTGGCTGACGAATACCCATTGTAATGAAATGGAAATAAAGTTTATTATTATTACTATGCCCTCTCATACATATCTTTTATGATTCTTACATATTTCTCGGAGACTCCCTTTTTTCTAATACACCTCCACACCTCTTGGCGTGGTGCTCGATCATATGCCTTTTCCAGCTCAATAAAGACCATATGCAGTCCTTTCTGTATCTCCCGATGCTTTTACATCATTTGTCTCAAGGCAAATATGGCATCCACTCTCCCTCTTCCAGGCATGAAGCCAAACTGTTCATCCCCAATTGTCGTTACCTCTCTGAGTCTCCTCTCTATGATCTTCTCCCATATCTTCATAGTGTGACTTAACAACTTTATACCTCTATAGTTTCCACACTCCTGAATGTCTCCCTTCCCGTTATAGATTGGGATGATTAAGCTTCCTCTCCATTCCTCTGGTATCTTTTCCTGACTAAAGATCTTTTGCATTAAGTCCCACAAGATATCTATGCCTTCCTCTCCAAGACTCTTCCATACCTCCACTGGCATCTTATCAGGTCGTGCTGCCTTTCCATTTTTAATTTTCCTTACTACCCGCTCTACCTCTCTTCTAGCCACTGTTGTTGTAACTGCTTCATTTGGAAGTCCATCTTCAAATACTGCTCTTGGGTTCTCTTCATTTAGTAATCCTTCAAAATAAGTTTCCCATCTGCTTTTTATTTCATCCTCTTCTGCCAGAACTACTTCATAGTTATCCTTTATTTGTCTTACTTGGGTCAAGTCCTTGGTTGCAGCATCTCGGGCCTTGGCAATTCACCATATTTTCTTCTCTCCCTCTGGAGTTTCCAGCTCTTCATAGACTTCATTCAATTTCTCTGCCTTTGCTTTTGCTACTGCTCTCCTTGCCTCCTTGTTTGCCTGCTTGTACTCTTCTTTATCCTTCTCCAGGCCTGATAAATCTGCCTTTTTCGTAGCTTCTTTCTTGTTCTTCACCTATTCTTGCACTTCCTCATTCCACCACCATGACTCTTTATCATTTGGGGGTTTCCTTCCTGATGACTTTCCAAGTACCTCCTCACCAACCTTCAAAATCACCTTACTATTCTCTGTCCACCATTCTTGTACATCTTCATGCAACCTTATCGCTTCCAACACTCTTCCCTTAAACATAGCTCTCAGCTCTGCAGCTTTCATTCTCTACCACTTTATCTTTGGGTCCATCCTAGGATTCTTACTTTTCCTACATTTCCTAAGCCTGCAATCAGTTACTACTATCCTATGTTGCACTGCTGCACTCTCCCCATTTATTACTTTACAGTTGCTAACATCCTTCAGATGGTCTCTCCTACACAACAATAAATCTATCTGGCTCTCCCTTCCACCACTACTGTATGTAATCAATCTGTTTTCCTTTTTCTCAAAGAATGTGTTGACCAATGCCAGATCAAATACCACTGCAAAATCAATCGCTCTCTCTCCCCCTTCATTTCTCTCACTCATCCCCCAGCCCCCATGAACTCTACCTATCCCAGCCCTCCCAATTCCCAAGTGGCCATTTAGATCTCCACCCAAATACCCTCTACCTTATAGGAATTGTTCTAAGCTCCTGGTCCATCTCCTCCCAAAATGCATCCTTCACCTCCGCTGTACAACCAGTTTGTGGGGCATAGACACATACCACATTGACTACCGTGTCTCCCAGTCCCAGCTTTAAACTCATAACTCTTTCTATTCTCACCAAGTAAGCTTTCCTTCAGGTCTTTGGATAGTATTATTCCTACACCACTCCTCCCTTCCTCATTTGCTCCACTATAGAACAATTTGCAACCCTCACCAGTTCCCTCGCCTTATTTCCTTTCCACCTGGTCTCCTGCACACGCAGCACTCCAATTCTCCTCCTCTCCATCAGGTTCACCAATTCTCGCCCCTTCCCAGTCATCGTCCCCACATTAAGAGTGCCCACCCACAGCACCACAGCTGGGACTCTCCCTCGAGCTTGCCTCTTTAACCCAGCCTGCCCATGACTGGGTAGCCCTTGCTGTCTTTCCGAAGGGGTCAGGCGAAGCCCCTACCCGTCGCCTAAGGGGAATGCCCTAGTATGGTGACAATTCTCGTTATCTGTACTGGCCATATTTTAGTTTTGGCAAAATATTTATGGCCGGATGCCCTTCCTGCCACCAACCCTCCCCATCTACCCGGGCTTGGGACTGGCATCAAGTTAAGGCTGGCTTGCCCCCCTCAGTGGCTGGGTTTATAATTATTGTTATTACAGTATTATTATTATTATTATTATTATTATTATTATTATTATTATTATTATTATTATTATTATTATTATTATTATTCCTTTGCAAGAAGGCACCATCCTAGCCCTAAATAGAAAAGAGAGTCCGTGACATAAAACTGATCACATTATTATTATTATTATTATTATTATTATTATTATTATTATTATTATTATTATTATTATTATTATTATTGTTATTACTATTATTATTCACCGTGGCAAGGTGGTACTGCTCGTGACTGTTGAGTTTTCAGGGCGAGGGTTCGATTCCCACCATGGTCCTAGGTTAAAATGGACATACACTCAGGGTAATGATCACACCTGCCACAATCAAAGTCCTTCGCAAGAAGCCACCGTCCTAGCCCATAGTAAAAAAGGGAGTCCGTGACGTAAAACTGATAACGGATTATTATTATTATTATTAATTATTATTATTATTATTATTATTATTATTATTATTATTATTATTATTATTATTATTATTATTATTATTATTATTATTGTTTATATTATTATTATTATTGCCGCTTAATTCTAGTTTAATTGCTGTGATAATTTTAAGACTGTCCACCCTCATATTTTTCGCTGTGAGATATCGTGGCTATTTTTCTTCTTTCAGCTTTCACCTTTTAGTGGTGCTGCCACATCACCAGGTGAACAGAAGAAAGAATTAGATGCTTGTCCAATACAAGATGAGGTAAGTGGAATATTTAATGAACTAATTGGAGGAGGTAAATTTAATGCCTTTTCTTATGTTTC
The DNA here is from genome assembly GCA_037179515.1 of Halocaridina rubra. NCBI lineage: Eukaryota > Metazoa > Arthropoda > Malacostraca > Decapoda > Atyidae > Halocaridina > Halocaridina rubra. The sequence goes on from JAXCGZ010004134.1 coordinate 37,998, forward strand.
ATCAATCTTGAAATATATTGCTTAATAAATATACTTATAAAGATTCATAAAGCATATATTTGTATTATTCTGTGTTTTTAACTCATTGACATGGATATAGGTAGAGACCTCCCTTTGTAGCTCCTATTTTCGACTGGATGTAGTATTTTTGTGAAGGATGAAATCACATGGCTTGGCAAGAAACTAAATTTGATTTGTGAAGTAATTTACCTTCCTTGTTTGAATTTTGTGGTGGTATGGAATATGATATGTCTGGTGCGTAATGCCGGTTTTTTATATATGACATTGTATACAGCAGTCTTTACTTAATTCATGTATATTTAAAGAATACTTTTGTTAACATTACCTTTGTGTTGATTGTTTTAAAAACTGTTCTTACAGTTACTTGTGGATATCTCAGATATACGTCCTGCAGGACACAATAAAGATCTCTTCAGTATTGATGAAGATAGTCAGGAAGGTGAGTTGAATTTCTTTGATTAATACAATTGACATATACCATACTTTTCCGTAAAGTTTGATGAAGCCATTATCGTAATATTAATTACATCATGTTCTGTATATGGAAATATTAATATCTTATTTTCAATTACCTTTATTTCAAATTCAGGCTCTCCAAGCAAATCTGGATTCCAATTGGTGGACCTGAGTGAATCTGAGACAATTACCCCTTCAGACTCGGGTGGAAGTATAGGACCTAGTCATGGAGTGGCAGGGGTAACTTTTGACCCAACAGTTGTTGTTAATAGTAGTCCTGCACACAAAGTGAGAAGAGATTCTGCTAGTTCATCTGTCAGTGATGCCAGTAGTCTCTTTCCTATATATGAAGTGCCAGGCGTATCATTCAGTATGCCTCAGGTTTGTAGCCAAACTTTTAAGTTTTTAATATCAGCTTGTTAGAAAATTAAATATTTGTAGTGTTACATATTTTTTATCAGCTTTGTTTCATCCATTTTCACTGGAAAAGGAAAATATATTTATCCTGTTTTGCTGGTATAAAGGATGTGAGAGAAGTGAGGAAGTGTGGGATGAATTTTGGAAAGAGTTAACTAGGTGTGTGGATGGTCTGAGTAGAAGGAACTATGTAGTTGTGTTGGGTAACTTGAATGCCAGAGTGGCTGATGGAGAGGTAGAAGGTGTTGTAGGAAAGTATGTGGTACCAGGTGGGAATGAGAGTGGCGAGAGACTTGTTAGATATGTGTGCGGAGCAAGAGTTGGTGATAGGTAATAGTTTTTTCAAGAAGGAGTTAATAAATAAGTATACAGTGTTGCCTCACTTATCGCGGTAGTTCGGTTCCGGGACCCGGCGCGAACCAGGAAATCCGCGAAGTAGGATCCGCCTATATGTACATAGATATTTTAATATATTTTTACGTTTACACTGTATAAACCCTCCCTGCACTATTAAAAAAACACCCTTTACATTATAAATAACAGCAAGCAACGTAAATTTTTATGAAAGCGATAGATAAAATTACGGTGAATGAGGTGATAATGACGTGACATACTTACTCATTTACAATTATTTTTTCGTTTACGTACTGTATAAACCCTCCCTGCACTGTTAAAAAAAACACCCTTAACATTATAGATAACAGCAAGCAACGTAAATATTTATGAAAGTGATTGGAAAACTTACCGTGAATGTGATGATGACGTGACATACATACTCATTTACAATTATTTTTTCGTTTACGTACTGTATAAACCCTCCCTGCACTGTTAAAAAAACACCCTTTACATTATAAATAACAGCAAGCAACGTAAATTTTTATGAAAGTGATAGATAAAATTACGGTGAATGAGGTGATAATGACGTGACATACATACTCATTTACAATTATTTTTTCGTTTACGTACTGTATAAACCCTCCCTGCACTGTTAAAAAAACACCCTTTACATTATAACTAACAGCAAGCAACGTAAATTTTTATGAAAGTGATAGATAAAATTACGGTGAATGAGGTGATAATGACGTGACATACATACTCATTTACAATTATTTTTTCGTTTACATACTGTATAAACCCTCCCTGCACTGTTAAAAAAACACCCTTTACATTATAAATAACAGCAAGCAACGTAAATTTTTATGAAAGTGATAGATAAAATTACGGTGAATGAGGTGATAATGACGTGACATACATACTCATTTACAATTATTTTTTCGTTTACGTACTGTATAAACCCTCCCTGCACTGTTAAAAAAAACACCCTTAACATTATAGATAACAGCAAGCAACGTAAATATTTATGAAAGTGATTGGAAAACTTACCGTGAATGTGATGATGACGTGACATACATACTCATTTACAATTATTTTTTCGTTTACGTACTGTATAAACCCTCCCTGCACTGTTAAAAAAACACCCTTTACATTATAACTAACAGCAAGCAACGTAAATTTTTATGAAAGTGATAGATAAAATTACGATGAATGAGGTGATGATGACGTGACACACATACTCATTTACAATTATTTTTTCGTTTACGAACTGTATAAACCCTCCCTGCACTGTTAAAAAAAACACCCTTTACATTATAAATAACAGCACGCAACGTAAATTTTTATGAAAGTGATAGATCAAATTACTGTGAATGAGGTGATGATGACGTGACATACATTTGTAATGATAGGTAAACTTACCGTGAATGAGGTGATGATCATCATTCTCGACCCCGGAGGATATTATTTCACAGCCAATAAAAGCTTTACGGCTGCTTTTTGGGGGGGAAGAACATGGTAATTGGGAGTTGCTGTTGTTTTTTCTTCATTTGTTGGAACATGGAATGGTAAGGAGTCATGGCATTGTCGAGAAAATTACAGAAGGTCACCGAACGAACCATATTTTCGTCATGTTCCTGCGAGAGTTGTTGGAGTGCTTTGTAATGTTCATACATGGCTGCCAAACGTTCGAGTGTAAGGCCAGGTTCTTCAGTTGGTTCGTGCGATTCCTCAAGTTCTTCCTCTTCTTCGCTCGCTGATTTTGTCATTTCATCCAAGTCTTCATCACTCAAAGGCTGCGAGTGGCAGTCAAACAGTTCATTCACATCTTTGGGAGTCATATCTTTAAAGCCTTCTCCTCCTAGCAATGCAGCCAACTTCACAGCTTTCGCAACTGCCACCTTCTGCACCTCGACAGGAGCAAATCCCTTGTAGTCGTGGATGACTTCGGGCCACAATTTCTTCCAGCTGGTATTGATTGTGGCCGACTTCATCTCTTTGATTGCTTTCTGAATAATTTTTAGGTAGTGGCAATCGTGTAATTACGCCAGTAAGTCTTCAATGAGAAGTCTTTGTCCGAATCCATGGAATCAACTAGGTTCACCAGGGCATATCGTGTGTATAGGGCCTTGAACGCACGAATAACGCCTTGATCCATAGGCTGAATCAGTCACGTCGTATTCGGTGGCAGGAACTCATCTTGAACACCGTCATATTGGAGCTTGGTTGCGTGGCCACCAGCATTATCCATCAAAAGAGGGACTTTAAATTCAAGGCCTTTTTCCATAAGATAAAGTTTTACCTGAGGGATAAAGCATTGGTGAAACCAGTCCAATGTGAGGCTTTTCGTGATCCAGGCCTTGGGGTTATGCATCCAATACACTGGCAGCAGATTCTTATTCTTGTTCTTCAAAGCCCTAGGGTTCTTTGACTTGTAGATAAGCCCGGGCTTTAACATGAAGCCCGCAGCATTCCCGCACATGATGAGGGTAACGCGATCTTTGTGCGCTTTAAATCCCGGGGCTTTAGCTTCTTCCTTGAAGAGAAAAGTGCAAGATGGCATTCTCTTCCAAAATAACCCAGTCTCATCCATGTTGAAGACTTGCTCAGGAACATATTCCCCTTCGGCGATAATTTTCTTGAAGTCATTCTTGACGTAATTTTCTGCGGCAGCTGTATCTGCAGAGGCAGCCTCGCCATAAACTGAAACGCTCTTTAGGCCATAGCGTTTTTGAAATTTGAAGAACCATCCCCTGCTAGCAACGAACGGTTGTATCCTCGATGGAGAATCGCTGGAGGGTCCTGGTTGTGGGTCGTCGAGATCTTCTTCTCTCCCCTCCTCTCCACGGTCGCCACTGTCGTCATCGGGTGCATTTGCAGCGAATGTCTCGTACAGCATCTTCGCCTTTGTTTGTATGATATTGGTGTCTAAGCTGATCTTTTTCTTTCTGCAATCAGCAATCCACAGGGCCAAAGCAGCTTCCATGCGCACTACTGCCTTATTGTGGGGTGATATGAGCCTCTTCGCCGATTTATTAAAAGAAATGCTCGCTGTTTTCCTGATCTTTGCCTCGTCCTTTTTTATGTAACGCACAGTAGATTCATTGAGGCCAAAATAGCGGCCGACATCCACAAACCTTTTTCCTTGTTTCAACATATCTAAGAGTTTCACTTTATCTACAATGGTTAACATTTTCCTTTGCCGCTTAGGCTCACTACAAGAAGCCTTAGAAGATGAAGGATGCTTGGGAGGCATTGCAAAGGTTAAAATATGCGAGTGAAAAAAATCACAAGTAAAACGTATTAGTAAGGACAACGAGAACGGTGCACACGAGAGTTAGACTGAGCGAGTGAGGCGGCACATTGGAAATTGGAGGGAAAAGCAAACTGCAATGAAAAAGCCAATCAGACCCCATGATACAGAAAATATTGAAAAACAATTCTGTGATTCGTTGTCTCCCGACCTTTCAGCCAATAGCATTCCATGAACTATCTCACGTGGGTGAGAGCCTTTGCGTTTCCGAAACGTTGATAGCGGTATCGTATTTTACATGGTGAAATACTGTTAGTACTTTATATTTTTTATTATTTTTTACTGTTTTATTATTCTTAGGCTAGGAAATACTTGTTTTATCAATAAAATTATGAAAATTTTAATATTCACTAGGTCACGTGGGTGAGAACCTTTCCGTTTTCTGAAACGATAGCGGTATCGTATTTTACATGGTGAAAGTACTTTTAGTACTTTATGTTTTTTTTTATTATTTTTTACTGTTTTATTATTCTTAGGCTAGGAAATACTTGTTTTATCAATAAAATAATGAAAATTTTAATATTCACTAGGTCACGTAGGTGAGAGCCTTTGCGTTTTCCGAAACACTGATACCGGTATCGTATTTTACGTGGTGCAATACTGTTTACTATTTTTTGCTGTTTTATTATTCTTAGGCTAAGAAATACGTTTATTTTATCAATAAAATCATGAAACTACTGGAAATATAAATGTATATGCTAGCTCACGTAGCTGTGACCCCAATACATTGTACGCTATCGGACACTGTTTCGCATGATGCAATACCCTGTACTGTGAGTTATACTGTACGTACGTATATCTAAATTTATGTTTTTTACTATTTTATTACTGTTTTATTATTCGTAGACTGGGAAATAATTTTTTTTTATCAGTTAAATAATGAAAATTTTTTTCAATAAAAAAATGAAAATACTGAAATTTTTTTTTTTCAATATTTTAATATTTTTGCGTATACTGTACCCATAAAATAAAATAATAATTTATCCAAAAAAAAACCGCGATAGAGTGAGAACGCGAACCAAGAAGCGCGAATAACCGGGGTAACACTGTACATGGATGAGAGTGGCAAATGGAAGAGTGAAATAAAGAGCATTAATGGATTATGTGTTTGTAGCAAAGAGAATGATTGGTAGAGTAAAAGATGTGCATGCATTTAGGGGTGTGGCTGCTGGGATGTCTGATTATTTTTTGGTTGAAGCAAAAATAGTAGTAGCAAAAGAGTGGGGAAATAGAGTGGGGGGATGTAAAAGGGAAGTGGTGAAGGTGGAAGAGTTGAAAAAGCCAGAGAAGAGACAGGAATATCAGGACAGTTTGAAAGTGGCATATGACAGGGTGAAAGAAAGAGAAGTTGGGTAGTTAGAGGAGGAATGAGATGAAAGAAGGTTTTGTGGGACATGCAAGTGATGTGTGTGGAAAGAGGTTTGTTGGAGGTGGCATGAAGAGGGGCAGCGAGTGGTGGAATGAAGAGGTGAAAATGAAGGTGGAAGAGAAAAAGAGGGCTTTTGAGGAATGGCTGCAGTGTAACAGTAAGGAGAAGTATGAAAGATATAGGGAGAAAAATGTAGAAAGCAAGCGGAAGGTAGAGGAAGAGAAGAGGTTGGTAGATGTTAGGTGGGGACAGGATTTTAGTAGGTCATAAAAGGAGGATAAAAAGAAGTTTTGGAAAGAAGTGAAGAGAGTAAGGAAGGGTGGATCGAGAATGGATGAGACAGTTAAAGATGTGAATGGACAGATGTTAAGAGGGAACGATGCAAGGAAAAGATGGGCAGAATATTTTGAGTGGTTGCTGAATGTTGAGGAAGATAGAGAGGCAGCTATAGTGACAGTGGAGGGTGTCCAAGTGCCAATAATGGGAGATGAAAATGAGAGAGAGATTACGAGAGAGAAGGTGAAAAGGGCATTGGATGAAACGAAAGCAGGTAATGCACCTGGAATGGATGGTGTGAGATTGGAAATGTTGAAAGAAGGGGGTGTGACTGCATTGGAATGGTTAGTGAGAGTTTAATATATGCTTTATGTTGTCAATGGTACCAGTGGAATGGGTGATTGCTTGTATAGTGCCCCTATACAAAGGTTAAGGGAGTTGTGTATGAATACAGTAATTTTAGGGTTATAAGTGTGTTGAGTGTGGTTGGAAAAGTGTATGGAGGATGCTGATTAATAGGATTAGGGATAAAACTGAAAAAGTGATCGCTAAAGTGTAGAGTGGTTTTAAGAGAGGTAGAGGTTGTATAGATCAGATTTTTATAGTTAGGCAGTCATGTGAGAAATACTTAGCAAAGGGTAACGATGTGTATTTTGCATTTTTGAATCTGGAGAAAACGTATAATAGAGTTGATAGAGAGGCAATGTGGAATATTTTGAGGTTATATGGAATTGCAGTAGAGCTTGTGTTAGGGTAGGGAATGAAGTGAGTGAGTGGTTTCCAGTGAGTGTGGGACTGAGACAGGGATGTGTGATGTCACCATTGCTGTTCAATTTGTATATTGATGGAGTCGTAAGAGAGGTGAATGAGTGAGTGCGTGGTCGAGGTTTGAGAATGGTAGATGGGGATGATAACGAGTGGGAGCTGAATCGGTTGCTGTTTGCATATGATACTGTGGTGGTTGCAGATCCAGAGGAGAAGCTGCATCAGTAAGTGTCAGAGATTGGACTGGTGTGCGAGAGAAGGAAGTTGCGAGTGAATGTGGGAAAGAGTAAGGTTATGAGGTGTACAAGAAATGAGGATGGTGCTGGATTGAATGTTATGTTGAATGGAGAGACACTTGAGGAAGTTGATCAGTTTAAGTATTTAGGCTTGGTTATAGCTGCAAATGGTGGAGTGGAAGCAGATGTGTCACAGAGTGAATGAAGGATGTAAACTGTTGGGTGTGTTGAAAGGAGTGATGAAGAATAGAGGGTTCAAAATGAATGTTAAAAAAGTTTTGTATGAGAAAGTGGTTGTGCCAGCTGTGATGTATGGATCAGAGTTATGGAGTATGAAAGTAAGTTAGAGACGGAAACTAAATGTGTTTGAGATGGAATGCCTGAGGAGTGTGATTGGTGTATCTCGGTTGGATAGGGTTAGGAATGAAGTGGTGAGAGCAGGAATGGGTGTGAGGAGAAAATTTGCAGCCAGAGTAGATATGAATGTTTTGAGATGGTTTGGCCATGTGGAGAGGATGGATAAAGAAAGACTGCTGATAAAGGTGATGAATGTGAGAGTTGATGGGAGAAATGCTAGAGGGATGCCTAGGTTTGGGTGGATGGATGGAGTCAGGAGAGCCCTGAATGATAGGAGGATATATGTGAGGGAAGCAAGTGAGCGTGCTAGGAATAGGAATGAGTGGCGAGCGATTGTGATGCAGCTCTGATGCGCATCTGCTGTTACCATGGGGCTGCATCTTACAGAGGTAGCCCTGTAGTAGGGGCAGTAGAGGAGTTGGCATTATGAAGCGACACAGGTTGTGGAAGTGCCGGGAGGATGGGCTGTGGCACTTCAGCAGTGCCATCTGAACGGTCGCTAGCTCCCTCGTCATTGCCCATAGAGCAAAGTAATCCCCTTATTGTTTCTTTTTTTTTATGTCGGCTACCCCCCAAATTAGGGGAAACAGCCAAGGTAAATGATGCTGGCATAATATATTGTTTATCTGATTTTTCTATACTTTTAGTATTTATTAGGTATGAGTATTGTTTCTTGTTTGTGTATATTCAAAATAATTTATTTGCACATATTGTGGTAGCATTCATTTGTATGTGTTTTTTGTATTATTTTTTTCTGAATTGATGGTGAGGATACATGAAGATATATATTCGTTTATAATATTTTCAAACATGATTTTTTAAGACATGGGGATGTCCTGTATACAGGTAAATGCCTTTTCTTTAGGGCATCTCTAAGAAATCAGATAAATTTTCTAAAAGCAGCCGTTTATATTCACATACATTACTTGAGCATGATATCGGCAAGCACTTAGAAACTTAACTGAAATTAATTTAAAAATAATAATGAAGTAAAAATGAAAGTGGAGGATACCATCACTGCAGTATCCTGTTAAATATAACTCAGGGAAATCGTTCTTTGTAGTAGGGACATATAAAGAGGGATAAGAAAATAATTTGGAGGCACTGCAAAGATATAATATTTTTAGAGATAGAAATAAAAATACATAGATTACATACTAGGACTTGGCTACAACAATACGAATATATCTTGGATGGGTGTAAATACTGTTGCATATTATTTGCAGAAGTACCAGTATTATGAATGGTGGTGTTTAAGCTGTTTATATAGGTTAAAAGTGGGTAGAGCATATTGAGAAAATGTGACAAAATTGTAGTAGACTACACTCTTTTGACTTGCAACTCTGATTGGACATGGGGTATTCTATGCAGACTTGGCATGTGAGGTAGATTTTAGAAAATCATTGGCCACTTTAGTACATCTCTGCAATATTATCGAAATAATAATGATAGCATTGGCAATGAAAATACTAGAGAATGGCGAAAAAAAGAGACTTTTAAAGGTAGATGAGGTGTGGATCTTCTGTAGAAAATCTTCAGTTGAAAAATATCATAAAAAATGTGAAAACATTGAGTACTGCCTGTGTGGATATGGATAAGCTTTCTGTTAGTGGTGAATGGGAGAGCATAATCTTTGAGAGTCATAAGTGAGATGCGTGATGGCAATAATACTCATATTAGAATGAGACAAGTTCTATAACAATTTTATGACTGTTAAGATATATTATGATTGGGTCTGATTGAAGTTTAAGACTTGAAACAGAAAACATGAAGCATGATTGGATGTCAAAGATGATAATCCCCTTAATAAACATTGTGTTCCATAGTTTTTTTCCTTCCAACTCCAAAGACAGCTCTTATTCTTTTATGAATCCTCATTTTGTGTTTTACTTGTTCTCACCCTGTGCAGGTTTCATTGAAATATCTGTATTGAAAGTGAGTTTTCTTTAATCTTCATTAGGAATGCATTGTATTTGTGATTGCATACATCTGTATACAGTATATTAGTCTCAGGTTGAGTAGATGGATCAGATTGATTTATGCTCTAGAGAATATTTCTAAGGGAGAAAATCACTTGATGAAATATTATATGTACAACATTAAAAATAGTAATTTGGACATTAAATACCTAAAATATTTGGTCCTCTGTTTCTCTACGGATTTGTCGTTCTCCATTTTTTTTATTACTTTAGAGTGACTTGGAGTCATCCAGTGAGTGGGAAGACAGTGGAAATTCAGCGGTTGTTGATCGACTCAGTAAAGATACAGTTTACCAGGCTTATCTTAAAATGCGTCAACGATATCACAAATACAAAGGACGGTATGTACCTTATACTTCACACTTGTCATACTCCATTTTGAATATGTTACTGTAAAGAAGAATTTGCAGCAAGAGATTTATAATCTTGTTCCAAACAAAACTAATGCAATAATTTCTAATGAGATAAAGTTACATTCAGCACACCAACCAAGAACTTCTGAGAGAACAAGATATTCCTCTATCATTGGAAGTAATTGTGGGGAAGTGGCAAACCCTTCCTCACTTATTTTTTTCCTCTCACATAATGCTTTGCAAAGGAGTCAAGGATGGGTAAGGCATGCTACTGTATACGATATGGTCGTTACAAAAGGAAGGGAACAAAAACAAAAACAAATATAAAAGATTTCTGTAGATAAATTTTTTTTTTTTTAAATATCTTCATCTTATAATGTACTCTAATTCTACCTTACAGATATTCTGATTTGGCAAGAGCATACAGAGAAAAAGAGAAGGAATCCGATAAGTTACGAGATGTTCTTACTAAAACCCAGGACAAGGCTCTAAGAAAAGTAAGTGTGATATAGTCATGTTACTTATCATATTGTGCGACTAAAGGCTTTAGAAATTATATTTATTGTGAAATTAAGAAAAATATTTCTTGGAATAAAGATTTTTTTAGCTACTTATGACCCAGTTAGTCTTTTAGGGGGTTATTACTTATATATATATATATATATATATATATATATATATATATATATATATATATATATATATATATATATATATATATATATATATATATATATATATATATATATATATATATATATAATATATTTGTTAATATTTTTGTGATAGCTGTTTAGTATACAATTTTTTTTCATACTTTGTTTCTGATACAAAGCATTTACATTATGCAGGTGAGTGAACTAAAGGAACAGTGTGCCCTCGAGCAACAAGCCAAAGCTCACTTAGAGCAAGAACTACGCAGTGATTTAGAGGAAAGGGATCATAAGATTATGGCTCTACAAACGAAGGTACATAACTTCCCCATGCATGTTTAATGTCTGTGTCTTCAGTACTGACATTTTGCTTAACTAAAATCAGGGTGTCTCTATTTTCAGCATATGTACTTTTCATAAGCTCATGCAGACACTTGCATATGCACATGCACATATATTTCTTTGAAATATTTTCTCTTGTTAAGGATTCCAGTTTAATTATTCATTTAAATAACACAGTATTATTGCTCTGGGGTTAGTATGCTTACTATGATTTGTAACTCACCAGACATGGCTTGCTTAATACCATAAGAAGAAAATTTTTAAAAAAGGCTTGCTTTTGAGATTATATTTTTGTTAAGATTTTCTTAGGCTTAATATAGACAGTAGATATACTGTGAAACTCATGCCTCTTTTGTGAGGGCTATTTTGTTAAGATTTTCTTAGACTTGATATAGACAGTAGATATACTGTGACACTCATGCCTCTTGTTTGGTGGCTATTTGGATAATATGTGAGTAATAGTTCTCTCTCCCCTTTGGGACTCAATAGTAAGGCAGTGTTATGGCCTCAGCCATATTTATCCCTATGAAGATGACTATTAATTCGGTATTATTATTTTCTATTTAGTATCAAGTTGGTTTTCAGAAGATTGCAATAGGTCCATAAGTCAACTTTCTTTAATGAGTAGTAATTGCACACAAGTTATCCATAAATAAGATACACCCAGTTCTTGGAATAATGTGAAGATCCGTGTAATGTAAAAATTGCGTAATATAACGAGTCATTTTCCATAAGAAACAATGATAAGGGGCAAAGATACTTTTAACTTAAAGGGCGACTGAATCGGATGAGCTCACAACACCTTGTACCACTCTCCAACACTCGCTTCCATCCCTGGTGACTAAGTTATCGTATAGAAACGCTGATTATCTAAGTCAAATTGATGTAAAATGCAACACAATGAAAGGATATAAAAACATCGTCATTTATGACATTATTTTACCACGAATACTTACATGAAAGGGCAATTTTTTGCTGTTTATAGTGTAGATAGAGCCTTTCCCTTTACATCTGGCTCCAGCACATGTTAAAGTTGCCAGAAATGAGTAAAACAGAAAATCGTCCTCTTCACCCCCTCCACCCTCCAAACACAGGGTGTACCCTTAATGGGCGATTGAATCAGACGAGCTCACTACAACACCTCATACCACTCTTCTAACACTTGCTTCCATCCCCAGTGACAAAGTTATCGTAGAGAAATGCTGATTATCTAAGTCAAATTGATGTAAAATGCAACACAACAAAAGGATATCAAAACATCGTCATTTATGGCATTATTTTACTAGGGAATACTTACATAAAAGGGCAATTTTTTGCTGTTTTTACTCCTAGCACCAGCACACGTTAAAGTTGCCAGAAATTAGTAAACAGAGAATCGTCCTTTTCACCCCTCCCCCCTCCCAGCCCAGGGTGTCCCCTTAATTCCCATGTAAACGTATGCACATGGCAGCAAGGTGGGAAAGTGCCACCGAGGCAGTTGCTTATTTACTAAAATGGAAATTTTTTTTTCGAATTTTTTGGGTGGGCATTATTCGTGTATTTCGCATTTGTTTACTACTATTTTTTGGGGGCGTTATTCCAATTTTGCTTATTTTAAAAATGCGTAAAAATCGAGCTGAGTGTACAGTATTAAGTCATTGTCTATTTAAAGAGGATATGAGACAGCTTTTTAATTTATTATTAAATTTGTATATCCTTACATGTTTTCTGCCAACTCTTCTATCAACGATTCCAGTGCACCTGTTCCTCAGTCTTTTCCCCTCTCTAACCCTATGCCCTCCCATATCCTTTCTTCACGCAAAGTTCATAAGGTTCTTCGCTCACTAACGACAAACAAGGCATCTGGTCCCGATGGTATCCCTGCAAGGTTCCTTAAGGAGTTTGCAGATGAACTGGCTCCCGTGCTTTGCCGTCTTTTTCGCCTCATTCTGTCAACCAGTATCTATCCTTCATCTTGGAAGCATGCTCTAGTTCAACCTATTCCTAAGAAGGGTGACCGCTCTATTCCTTCAAACTACCGACCTATTGCTCTAACCTCCTCTATTGCTAAAGTTTTCGAAACTTTGCTCAATGCTCACTTCTTGAAACGCCTTGAATCTAACTCACTTATCTCTGATCACCAGTATGGCTTCCGCAAGGCAAGATCCACTGGTGATCTCCTGTCCTATCTTACTCATGTATGGTTATCTTCTCTGAGGAACTATGGGGAATCCTTTGTCGTCGCCCTTGATATCTCTAAGGCTTTTGACAGAGTCTGGCACAAGGCTCTGTTGGCCAAACTCCCTGCCTATTTTCTTACTGACCGTTCTATATCTGTAGTTGTTGATGGCGCGACATCTAGCCCTTTCTCTGTTTCCAGTGGTGTTCCACCGGGCTCTGTTCTTTTACCTACTCTCTTCCTTCTCTTCATCATTGATCTTCTACAATCCCCATCTTCCTCTCTTCTTCATGCCTTTGCCGATGATTCTACCCTTCACTTTTCCTCTGCCTTTTCTTCACAACCTTCATCTGTTACTCATAATCAATCTCGTATCACTCTTTCTTCTACTCTTAACTCTGATTTGCAGAGAGTATCTGAATGGGGCACTCAAAATTTAGTTAAATTCAATGCCTCCAAGACACAGTTTCTGGCTATCTCTTTATGTTCTTCTCCTCCTGATAACCCTATTGTCTTCGAAACTAATAAAATTTACCCTCTTAACTCTATCAATATATTAGGAATCCATATAGCCTCTAACTTGTCTTGGAGGAATCACATAATCCAAATTTCTAAATCTTCATCCAAAAAATTGGGGGTTTTGTTTCGTTTTCGTTATTACTTTTCCTCATTGCAGTTACTTAAAATTTACAGAGGTCTTATCCGCCTCTGCTTAGAATACTGCTCACACATCTGGGGTGCTTCTTCCTTTACTTATCTTCTTGATAGGGTTGAATCTAAGGCAGTCAGACTCATTAATGATCCTTCTCTCACTTCTAACCTGGATTCTCTCTCTCTTCGCCGTAAGGTATCTTCCCTTTCGCTTTTCTATCGCTACTACTTCCATCGCTGCTCTGATGAGTTGGCGAGTTGCATCCCTCCTCCACTGCCGAGGCGGCGTAACACTCGCCAAGCGGCCTCATCTCACAGGTACTGTGTGGAGATTTGTAGCTCGCGGATTGGTTGGTGCAGTGACTGCTTCTTTCCATCTACCTCCAGACTCTGGAACTCTCTTCCTCCTTCTGTCTTTCCTAATTCTTATGGCCTTTCATCCTTCAAAAAGCAGATCTATCGTCATCTCAGACCTTAGTCCTCCATATCTCTGGGTCCTCTTTACTTGGACTGTTTTTTTCTGTCTGTCATTTTCCTTTGTGTGTCATTACCTCATCTCTGCCTTGCCCTTAACCTTTTTCTTTTCCTACGTCTTGGTATTTTCTCGTGCCCGGGCCTTTGTTGATGAGGGCAGTTTCTGCCTGTTCCGGTGTCACACTCTTAAAAAAAAAAAAAAAAAAAATGTAAATTTAGATAGCTGAAGTGAAGTCAAAAGGATGTATGGCTAAGGATTTCTTTGGAAATATAGTTTTTGGTCCGCACAGAATACTGCAATCTGTCATTTTCCTTTGTGTGACATTACCTCATCTCTGCCTTGCCCTTAACCTTTTTCTTTTCCTACGTCTTGGTATTTTCTCGTGCCCGGGCCTTTGTTGATGAGGGCAGTTTCTGCCTGTTCCGGTGTCACACTCTTAAAAAAAAAAAAAAAAAAAAAATGTAAATTTAGATAGCTGAAGCGAAGTCAAAAGGATGTATGGCTAAGGATTTCTTTGGAAATATAGTTTTTGCACAGAATACTGCAATAGTAAGTTGTTTTGAAAGTGGTGGGGTGGCAGTAAAAAAAGGAATGTTTTGGGGGCATTGTCACGTCTGTGTCTAAATATCTTGAAGATATGAACACATGACACAGATAAACAGAAGCCAGCTTCAGAGGAAAAATGAAATTACGGAGTACCGAAATATTTCAAACTGTATTTAATCCAACCTCAAAGCAACAATTACTCTGAAGATGGACTAAAATACAGTCTGAAAGATCTCAGCACTCCGTCGCTTTATATTTCCTTTGTAACTGACCTCTATTCATTGCAACCTTAATAGATGTTTGAATCAGAAATTCAGTTTCTTTCTTTGATGGTTGTTTGTAGAAGAGTGGAACCCTTCATAAAAGGCTAAATGACTTCTTTGATAAATTTGAGTATTAACTCATATATTCTCTCTTGAAATTCTATGAAGAAAAAATGTGAGTCATACGAAAAGTACAGGAAATTCATACTAAAATTTCTTTCATATGGAGTAATGCAAATTCCAGCCATAGGCTTTTGGAATTACTGTGAATTTTAAAATCCTTTCTTTTCAATGGAATATTTTTATTAATTAATGGTGTGTTCATTAGTAAAAATTACTACAATGTAAGGCCATATATTATTATACTTCTAGGAAAAAGAAAAGAAAAACATGAGCAGTATGTTTCAAAGCAAGTCCAGAGTAGACTTCTCAACCTTATATCTACTTCTAAAGAGTAACTTCTTCTAAGATCATAGTAAATAGAATTAACTACCTATTGCAAGATTATGTTTAATGACATAATTTAGGCTGTGAATTGGATTTATTTATGAATGAGTGCTGAATTCTTAATAATTTATTTTTATTTTTCTATGCTAAATGTACCTCATCTTTCTTTATATTTAGGTAAAAATATTACAGGAGAGTGGAGCAGGTGATATAATAACAGGAATCCCACAAGCACAAACTAATGATCTCTCTGGTGATAGTGGTCAGGAAGAACGGTGTGGAAAGGCACAAGATGAAGTGGATAATCTCTCTGCTGGAGATAGCTCCTCAGGTGTGGACAATGTGTCCACAACTGAGAGTGCTTCGTTTGCAGATAACGTCTCCATGGCAGATAATGTCTCGGTGGCCTCTCATGGTTCAGCTTCTACGGCAGTTACTGTCAATATTGAAAATGAAGAACTCATTGAAAAACTCAAAGGTAGGAAGTAAATAAGGGACATACATCACTGTTTCTTCTATAAGATTTTCAGTTCTTTCAGGTAAAGCGATGGAAACCCACTTTCATCCCTCAGTAGTATTTTATATTTAGTATTTTTGATGTACTGTATATATAAAATTCAGTTTGTCGATAGACATGAATTCTTAGGGCAATTATATGACAACACAGACTCTTGTTAGTTTATTTATTGAAGATATTTATGTTGCTAATTTGAATGGCATGTATAACTTTTAGGTAATTTTATTTCTTATTGTTTTTAATCAAGTTAAGCATAATGTACTCTGCTGTTCTCTGGCTATTCCTTTTTTCCATAATGTTACTGATAGTATTTGCAAAGTAAAATACCTTTAAGCAATATGTCTTATCATTGATATGCTACTGTCTTCAGTTAACACTTTTAGAATAAATACATTTCTAATTACACAACTGTAACAGGAGGCATCGTATGTGTACAGAACAGAAGAATGGCTTTTTTTTATTTTACTGTACTCCTTATTAAGAAAATACTTAAAACTAAATTTTGTAAGAGTCAAAAACTTACAGAAATTATAAAATGTTTACATGCTCTAATTCTGATAAAAGGCCTTTTTGAACAAACTTGAAGCTTCAGAAATTAAAAGCTACAATAAAAAAAAAAATAATATCTAAGAACTTAGGCAGTTACTTGAATATACTGACTGTAAATATTAAGGCAAGCCAATGAGGCTGTGTGAAATATGAAGTTTTCACACTTCACATGTACAGAAAGTTTTTATTCTTTTTCTTTCATTCATTATCTATCCTATTGCTCTTGAGTATAAACTGTTATTTGCTTGAATATATTTCCATTTTTATATTTATTCTATTGTGAAATTTAGTTTAAAGGAAGGCACGCAGTCCATTTGACCTTAGTATTAATGGTAGTAAAGCTAACTGTATAGCAGTACTGAAAATTAGCTTCAGTGGGGTACATAATTATAGTTTGTGAGTTTTAGGGAAGTGCATAGTCTGACTTTATACTCTATAAACTAGTATATTGTGCATTATATTTCCTGCCTAGATGAATTGTCAAGTGTATTAAATATCTGATATTTTTCAACGAAGAGGTAGGAGTTGGAGGGACAGGATGTATGATAACTCTTGCAGGAGAAGGCTTAACATCCAGGAGGGAGAAAAGTGTACAAGAGATGAGATTAGAATAATTGTGTAACTTGATATAAACCCTTCACTGACAAATGTCAGTGAGGAAAATTAAGCTGAGGACACCAGAGGCATATTTCTTGAATCAATGCCATTGGCTTAATCATGTTCATTAGGCATGGCATGCGTAAAGGTAACAGTGAACAAATGTTTATGATTATTGAGAAACGTAAGTTAGTGTTTATTTTTGCTTTTTTGCCGTTTTCCTAGTTTGTTCATAGGCTCTCTGCTGAGCTTGGCGAGAGAAGGGACTATGTTTAAAAAATCATTATAACTTTTTCAATTATCTGTTTGTAGTTAATTTTTATTTTATTTTCAATATTTTTACATGAACCAATTAAGATTTTGGCACTTTTAGATAAAATAGTAATAGGAGCATATAAATTTGTTACAGATGTAAACATGCGCAAATGTAAAGTGTATGGAGCTAGGCTAAAACCAGTAGTGTATAAAAAGATTTAAGTGTGTAAATCAGCATTATAATTGATGTATAAGCAAATGTAAAAGCAATCAAATTGTTTAAGACTTTTATCGTTTTAGTTTCATTACTATTTACGCATATAGAAAAAGTTGGAAGAGGTACTACGGAAAGCTACCAACACTACAAGAGTTTTGTTATTCATACATTAAAATAAACTGATAAGCTTTAACCTCTTCCTCCTGAACTATAATAGACTTCGAGGTGAGTTGATAGACTTACATATACTTTCCAGTGAACTCTACCAAAGTAATCATGACATGGGCACAAGAGGTCATGACTTAGATGTATATGTTCATAAAATTATTAATTGAAAAGGTTAGTGGATCATTGGGATTTATTTCTAGGCAAAGCTGTAATTGCTAAATAAGGCATAGGAGTTACACTTTATTATAACTTTAGGGTGATTCTTTCTCCTTGACTAGTTGTAAACTATTGATCTTATGTCTTCTGGTTTACATATTTGATATTTTATAGCTTAAATTCCTTTTTGGCAGTATTGATATTCACGAGAAGAGTGCACTCTGCTACTATTTGTTCATTTATCTCGCTGTTGCAGTTGTATATCCTAGTTACCAAAGTATTGATTTGCAAATTTATCTCTCACCTAAGAAACTTTGAAGGTTAAGTTTTGGTGCTTTTGTGTACAGTATTTCATTTCTCTGGCTGGACTATTTATTTTAAGCGCAATTATTCTCACTGATTCAAAGTTTTAACTCATAGGGGTACTCGACTCATACCTTTCAAAATAAATTGACTATGCAGATCAGTGTATTGTAAGCTACTTTGGTCTTTATTTTGTTCAGTTATTTATGCATTTTCTCAAAGCAAGGGATATATGGTAACCTAGGAAATGCTATTCCTTGTAAGCAGCTCTAGAATATCATATAAATTCTCCAAATCTGCCACATATCTACATCTCCTGAACGCAACAGTTACAGACACTTAGGTAAAGGAAAAGGAAAACTTCGCTAAGCTATTTCTGCTCCAATCTCTTCCATTCATCCTTTCCAGTTCCCACATATCACTTACTTTGAGTTCTCACTATGCTCATTTCAAACTAAGCTCCTGAATGTCCATGTAAGTGATCTAAGGATGTGTGAATATTTGTTTTGTGTTTTTTCTTTTAGCTTTGAACTCTGTAATGTAAACCTGGTAAACTTCTTTGCACGTAATCATGGAACTCTTCCATCAAGAGTGTGCTTTTGACTCGAAAGGGTTTCCGGATGTCTTCAATTTCATATATTGTTAAAATGATAATGGACACTTTTACTAGATTAGTATTAGTTATCATACTACTTGTTGCAATATAGCTACCCTCTTGTAATAAAATGTCTCATGTTTTCTTTAAATTCTAGTCTCGCTCCTTTTTCTGTAATCTTTAGACGTAGAGCTTCTACATATTACAGAAATTTTACAGATTCATAATTTTGATACTGTGCATTCGCAGTGTCCCCCTACATACAGTATTCATTTTAGGCAAGTGGTTGAATATTTATCTCTTTGTCTTTCTTGTTCTTATGGCCTTGGACATGCACATGCACTCAGTATTAATGTTATGATGTTAGAATATTAACTGTTACTGAAGCTTGGTTGCAGTGTGGCTTTTTAATAGATAGATATTTGCAGTATAGGCAGTAAAAAGTTATTGGAGGATAACGTTTCATTACCTTCAGTTTTCACGATGATGATTTTACGAAATAAAAGTTAATCCTTTTTATACTGTTGGCTTTCAGTAAAGCCCTGTCTTTATATAAAAGGAAATCAAAGGCCTCATATGTCCTCAGATATAGTAATACTTTAACTTCTGGGCAGTTTCTCTCTCTTTGATTTTTGTGCTAGTGCAATATGAGGCACTTTGTTCCCTTCCTTAACCCTGACTTATTTACTATGTGATGATTTATATATTCAGTATCTGCTCTCTCGAGTGATAATTTTGGATTATGCTTCACCACCATTGCCTTCATCATGAAACTCCTGTATTGTTATAGCTTTGCAGTCTTATCATTTCTTATTGCAGAGCAACTATTTGTGACTTCGTATTATATTGTTCATATACAGAGTATTCTGTTTTACCGCCAGGGTTAGCAGGAGGGCTACAAGCAACGGAAGAGAATATTATAATAGAGTAAGAGATGAATTCATTTTGCTCTCTAATGGTAAACATGCACTCAGGGTCAATCTTAAGCAAGCCATATATTGTGAACAAAGTCAATTATTTCTAGTAAAATATTTCAGAACCAGAGCAAGAATTCTTGATTTGCCCTGGCGTCACCATTAGTTTTTGAATTTGCTATCTGGCGTTGTCGAGATATGCTGCTTAGCCCTTTTTACCAACTCTTCTCAGTTTTTGCATTCCTCTTCTCATCATCTTGGATATGGAAGCATATGCAAAGGCAAATACAGTACTTTAAAACTAACAAGTTATCGAAGGGAAAAGCCGTCATCCAGTTCTCATTTTTACTCAAAATTAATGATTTTTGCAAATTCATTTGTATTTTCATTTTGTGCACAGTGATCCTTAGCGTGTATTTTTGGGAAAGTTCACGAATTTTTCAGAGGAGATTTAAAGGATTAACATTAAATATATTATGGTATATCCCATCTTACGAGAGCTGCTTTTTATTTAGACAAGTATGTACTTTATTTTATTTATATTTGTACTTAATTTTTTTCTTTGCTTAGCGTTAGACAGTTGCAATTTTATTTTGCTTTGATATGCTTCGTCTTTTCTGAGTTTCTTTATTGTTAATGTTTACTGTTTCAGCTTGTTTGGAGGACCCAGCAGGTGATAGTGAGTAATATCTCTGTTTCAGCTTTTTTCTCCTACTGCCCCTTTCCTCTACTTCCATAAATTGGTGCTATTGATTTTCACGGCTTGAAATACTTTTAATGATTTTATAAAGAGGTTTATCCAATCTTGTCTGTATAACTAATTTAGGGGTCTTTCTACTGCGAGGCCTTTTGCTTGATGAAAAAAATTTATTTCATAAATATTGGAGCACTGTTATTCATTGAATGGTAAGGATTGTCTGATGTTGAAAATATATATTGTACTTTTATAGTGCATGTCAGTACTTTCTCTAGAAAATAATTTGTGATTTGAATTTGTTCTTGAGTCTGTTTTGACTGCAAATTCTTTTTGATTGGAAGACTTCATAATACTTTATCAAGAAAGGGGATTAAAGAATGTAAGTAAGTCAACCCTATTATCCGAATTATAAAACAATTGAACTCGTATGTTTTTTTAATCATTATTTATCACTGGATAATTGCCTCTTGCTTTTACATATGATCTAAAACAGGATGTGATTATATTTTATTTTACAAATTCTTTTGAATGGACAATATACTCATTTTCAGTGCTCAAGTATTTATGCATGACAAAAGTTGTCTTTGGTTACTCTTGGGAGTTCCTATTATCTAGTGTGGGTTGGTGTCAGTTATTATGTATGTCTTTTGCTGAAGAATGAGTATCCATGATTCACCTTATCCTATGCCATCTAATTAAGGTATTTGATATTGTTTGGGGTTATTTGGGTATCTGTGAAGAAGATGTTGCCATGTGAAAGGGCTTTTTAATAGCCTTAGACATTAGAATTAGTCTGCATTGTGTATTCTCTCTGTGCTTAATAGCTTATAAGGTTGTCATAGCGACGATAGACTCAGACTGATATTCCAAATTTCAAGCAGTATTAGAGAGTTATGTAGCCAGCATAATTTTAAATTATTGCAATGCCAAAATTTTGTTGCTTTAATTTTTAGCTAGTTGACTCGTATTCTGAACATTTTTTCATTGGAATATTTATGCTGTATAGTTTAATATTAGAGATGCATTATATTAGATTAATAAACATTCAAACTAGTCAGTTGAAGTGCTACACATAACCCTTCTGGAGAATTTTGTGCGAATATTAATTGGTTTCTTTTCTTTTGAGTTTAACAGAATATTTTTGTATAATATTAAGTTCGTGAATTTAAAGGTAGTTAGCTATATCAGGGCAGTTCATAAGAGAGTGATTGGTTTTATGGAAAGGTTGGCAATTGACAGAAGTTAACAGACTGAGATAGGTCTGGGGTAGAGGTATGGTGTAAGATGAAAACGGCTGTATGACTCCAAGGCAGATGAGTTGTACCCTGCTTACACTGTGTGCAACCCAAGCACTGTTAGTTGGGAAACTGTGCCGACCCTTCATCCCCAAGGTGCTAAAATGTGAGGGATGGGGCAAATAGTTCTTATAATGCGTGGGTATATGTTCTTACTCTGCTATCCCCTTCGTGAGGGGAATGACGACTTTTGCACATATAGCTGTTCAGTCTGTATATGTATTTTGTAATTGATGATTTAGAATAGTGTGGGAGCTGCTGTGGAGGAGGTAAAGTATAGGATTAAAAATTTGATAAAGTTGAAGTTTGAAGCTTACAGTTCCATATAGTCAGTTCTAAGGTGCTTTACTAGTTAGAAGTTTGAAATGGTGTGTGGAGGAGGAAACAAAGAGTGAATGATAAAAGAAATATCTTGAAATATAGAGTTGGATGGGGAAATCTGCTTCATGGAAATAATACTGAATGGTATATTCGGAGAAGTTGGAAGTTTTGGGAATTTTCGGTATTAAACAAAACAATTGGCTTTTTGCATTTGGAGATGAATCATAAAGTAAGAGAGGAAACAATCATGCTTAAGGAACTAATTAGAGTATGTAAGGTGAGTTCTCTTCTAGACAGACCAGCTTTAGATTGCTCAAGAAAATTCTTTCACCAGTAGTTTTGCATGGTCAGACCAACTGCAGGTGAGATGAAGAAAATATAAGTGCCTTAGGATATGTGAAATTAAATGGTTCTACTTAGTGCTATATGAGATAGAGATGTGTTGGAACAGTATAAATTTGATAAAGTGGAACAGACTGCTAAGTAAAAGATGGATAATAAGTCTCTCTAACAAGCAGACTGTACATCCCCTAATTGGACTAAAATCATTAATTTCATTTCATTTCGGTTAAAGGCCCAATATGTTGAGGTTGTGAAATGGCAAAGTGCAGAGTCAAAAGGATGACTCAAATAATGTAGGCTTCCAACTGGTTTATCATTATCTAGTTTAGGTCAATATCACCTTTTCCTATACAATTTAAGTATATTAAATGCTACAGACAGAGATATATTGACAGGACATCCGTTTCTAAGACATTTTATATGAGGATGTTATTGCATTAGTTTATTAGAGTGAGTTATATGTCAAAATTCATATTTGTTGTAAATGAAGAAGTAGAGATATTTTCATATGACTTATACAAGGAGAAAGAATTGATTAAACATGACACCTTGCTACCATTTGTTTATGGTGACTTAATTATGTTGGAATTTATCTGAATTCTTATATTAACGTGAATTACAAATACTGTATATTTTGAAAGAAAGCTGTATATGCTTCTTAATCATAGAGACTATTTAACACTGTAAAGTTTAAAATTCTTCTTGCAGGTGACGTTGCAAAACACAAATCTCTACTTGCGAGATGTATGGACAACATACGAGGGAACAAAGAGAGGATAACTGTACTGACTCAGGAGAGGGATGTTGCCACAACTCATTTGCAGGATAAAATCAAGCAGCTAGATATTATTAAGGTTTGCAGTAAATAAATTTTATGTAGCAGTGATACTAATGATTTAAAATTTCGGACTTGTAATGGACCGAGACATAATTTCATGGTATGTTTTCTGACTGTACAGATTCATTATATTTAAGAAAAGGGCTCAGTAAATTGTTCTTCTCCATGTAATTTTTTTAAGTGAAATTCTGTACATTTCATTTTCCAGGAAGAACACATTAAAGAATTAGAATCATTACGATCAAGTATGGAGTCATCGGCTCTGAGTATGGCGGAGACCAAGAAACAACTCTTTGAGGAATTACAGGCAAAAGAAGCTGAAATGGAAAGATGTAAGTGCACTACGGCTTCTCTGGAAAAGAAGATGCAAGAGGAGCAGGAGCGATGGCAAGAAGAGCTACTAGAAAAACTACAAGAATTGAAAGAAAAAGATTTGGCTCTTCAGGTAATTAACTTCTTTTTAAAACTATAGGATTTTTCAGCTTGATGTCATATTCTGCTGGAAACTGATGGGTGATCTTTCCTGAGCAAAAACAGTGGGGCTGGAGTACATCTTCATGCTCCCCCAAGCCTCATCATTTTTAATCTTCTGCTATGTGGCTAGGAAAGAATGTTTGTCCTTTTCTTCCTATATCCCTTTCATTCAGCTTTTATAGCCTGTAAGGATTGTGGGTGTCGTACTTTCCCTCCCATCACCAAGGATTAGAAGGAATCTATGAAGAAATCATGAATGTCATTTGTATTTAATTTCAGATAACTTGGTTATTTGAAATAAGTTTTGTCTTACAATTCTTAACTGTTACCTGGAACATGGCTGACCTTAAACATATTTATATTAGGTGAAGTTTGTCCTCATCACCCTCTACCTATCCTCACTTTTTGTATCAGATATTTTGAGTTAATTAAAAAGATGTTCAAGGAGGAACAGGTTGTTACTTCTTATCCTCCATGTGCCTTATAATCAGGTTCTTATGAATTACAGGGAAGGATCCACATGATAAATTTATCTTTTTAGTTATGAGCTACCGTTAACAGGACTAACTATCAATATTTTTTTTATTTTGTACCAAATAATGTAATACAGAATTATATTTATTTTTCAGAAACTACCATAATTGATTTACTATAAAGCGGAAAAAACATGCTCGATAGAAATATATATTTATCTCACTTCTTTCTCTAATTATAAACATTTGAACATTTACTTATGGTTGCACTTATGCACATCGTATATAGTGGACGAAATCAGTTTGTAACCAGTAGCAAGCCTTTGGTGTCCATGCTGATCCTGGTATTGTAGGAGAGGGTAATATATACAGTAACTGAAAAAAAGGAAGCAATATAAATCAAATGTTGGAATTTTCATAATTTTTGACATGTAAGCAAATGTACTATATTGAAATGACGACACATATGTTAGACTGCATATAAGTCCAGGAAACTTGAAGACAATATTATAGAATCCTGTTCAGTTTTTGGGACCACTAGAGTCAGTTTTTTTTTGTGTTGTAGCAATTCAAAACACTTTCTTGCAAACCGAATTAAAATTGTACTCATCAAAGTCTTGAAATCAGAATTTTTTTTATTGTGTTTCATTGTTGTAATAGTTTAAAAGATATATTAATTTAATCACAAAAGAAATAAATGTTTTAGACTTTAGGGTACCTTTATAGCAATTTCTATAAGTTAACACGTTTTGTGTAAATAATTTCTTCTCATTTTGGAATACCTATTTGTGTATCATCTGAGAGTATTTATTGTAATTGTGGTTACTTGGGAGGATATAATACAACCACTGTTGTTTTGGAAAATAAGCTTTTCTTCTAATGAAAGAAACAAACAAATTTTAAAACTTAATTCTATATGTCATATTCTTTTAAATTTAGTTCATAAATTGCATGCTGTTCTTAATATACTTTGTACTATTACCTTTGAAACCTTTGAATATATTTTAAGTTTTTTAAGCTTGATGATATTTTTCTTAATTTTGTGTATGCCTCATCAGGAACTGAGAACGATGAAGAGTGATGAACAAGATCTTGATAGAGAAGCATCCATGTCTACCTTTAAAAAAGAAGTTGAGGGAAAAATGCAACAGTTAGAGTCACGTGTGTCTGAACTCAAAGACTCTAGAACTCAGTTACAAATGGAGTTAACAAACATCAGTGCTAAAAAGGAAGAATTGGAAGAAAAGATGCAGCAGTTGTCAGAGGAGAAGAGTCAGTTACTCGATCAGTTGCACGGAAGTGATAATAATGAAGATGATCTCGTCCCTAAGGTGAAAATGTTGGAATCTGTCAATGTAGAATTAGAGGAAAGAGTGGTTGAATTGCAGAAGAGCAAGAGTAATGATGAGAAAAGGCTGAAGGACTTGCAGGAGTTGGTCGCAGAATCAAAGACGAAATTTGAAGAGCTCAAAAAAGCACATTCGGATTCCTCTCAAAGTCTGTCTGTGCTGACATCTGAAGTAGAATCTCTTAGAGGAGTAAATGATAAATTGAACCAGATTCTTAAAGAAAATAGCAATGAAAAGGATAAGCTCCTTGCAAATTTGGAGACCCTTAACGAGAAGGAAAAGTCTTTGAGTAAAAAGTTAAAGGAAAAAGAAATGGTAGTGGAAGAAATGAAAGCCAAAGTGATTGTAGCAGAAGAAAAGATGAATCAAGGTGCAATTGAGATTGAGAAAATTAAGAAAAATCTTTCTCTTGAGATAGAGAGCTTGAAAAGTGAGAGAGATGATGCTCTGAGAAATTTAGATGATACAAAGCGAAGTAAAGACGAAATTAATGAAAACCTCTCTGTTCTTAAGCAAAAATCTGAGAAAATAAAATTGGAGAATGAAAGCATTCAAAATGAAAATAGGACATTGAAAGCGGAAAAAGATAAGCTTAATGCTGACTTACAAATAGCAAAATCTGATAAAGACAAATTAAATGCAGAATTACAGTCAGCAAAATCCGAAAACGAGAAGGTGACGGCCGAGTTACAGGTAGCAAAAAACAATGCGAATAGCATTAGTCAGCAGGCATTTGGAGAACTCAATCTGGTAACAGAAAAAATGGACAGCCTCAACAAAGATTGGGCTAAACAGATGGAAGAAAAGAATTGTATCAATGAAGAACTAACTAAGAAAGTAAGTGAACTTAATACAAATTTTAAGCAGAAGACTGATGAATATGATAAAAAATTAGAGGAAAGCATACTTAAAATCGAAGAATTACATTGTCAGCACAAACAGAAAGATGTAACTATTGATAAACTGAAAGAAGACTTGAAAGAGAAAGAAGCTGAAAAAAGCCAAGTTTGTGAGAAGGTAAATAATCTGGAAAAGACTCTTGAGGCTAAAGATGATGAACTTGAGCATATAAAAGACAGCGTTTGTAAAACCCATGAGGCACTGAGAGCCAGAGTGACGGAGCTTGAGGCTGATATCAGTAGTCGAGAGGCCAATATAACAGCATCGTTAGAAGAAAAAAAGAAATACATTGCCATACTCAAGAAAATTAAACAAGAAAAAATGAAAATTCTGGAAGATTTAAACACTGCGAGCAAGGAGTTGGAAGTAGCAAAAGAAGCAAAAGCAGAGGCGGAAGAAACTAGAAATTATCTGTCAGAATGTAAGATGCATTCTGAGGCCTTGGAAGGTGAATTAAAAAATGTCAAGGAAGAATTAGCAAAGGCAGAGACATTAAAAGAAGAAAATTGTAGGTTAAAAGAAGAATTATCTAGTAAGAATGAAGAATATAGTAATGCCAGGAGTGAAGTTCAGAAAGTTTCCTTGACAGCTGAAAATGAAATAACTAAATTAAAAGAGACATTAACCAAATTGAGATCTAGTTATCAGCAGTTCCAAAAGGAAAAAGAAACATTGAAAGAAGAACATTCAAAAAGATTAAAAGAATTACAAGACAGTAACCTAACAATAGATGCACAAATTGCTGATCTTCAGTCCGTGGTAAAACAGCGTGAGGAGAAAATAGAAAAACTTCTTGACGAAAAGAAAATCTTGATGGCAGAACTAGAAAACAAAGTTTTCAATCTTCAGAATGAACTCAAAGAGAAAGAACAAGCTCTGAAGAGGGTGACAGTGGAATTGGAAGAAAAAATGGAGATGGTTGAAAATGAAGCAAAGGCTAAAGAGGAAGAATTGAAACTACAACTAGAAAATTCTTTATCAGAAAAACATATCCTTCAGCAGAAAGTAGCATCACAGTCACACGAATTAGTAGTCAAAGAGGAGATGCTTACCAGGCAGGTAAGGACTGTCACCATTTTGTAAATACACCAATGCTAGACAGAATAACATATCTTACTTAGAGCATTTTACTCTTCTTTCTTGGAATATATACTGTATTATATTCATGTTAATACTGTCGTTACTATCCCTAAGACTATTACAGCGTGTGTTTGATCCTAATTTTTCTTCATATATTGTGCTATATCAGGCTGAAATGGCAGAGCAAAAATTAGCTGACCTAAGAGAGATCTATGCTAAACAGACCAAAGAAGTTGAGAGTTCCTGGGAGCATAAATTACAGTAAGTGTATTTTGATATTATTTGTTATTTGTAGTCGTTTTAGTGTTCACAGTATCACTTTCTTTGAATGTATTTTTTTGGGGTTGAATGTATACTGTAATGTTGAAAAATTAACTATTTTACAGTAATAATTGACATAAGTGATATCTGTTATTGCTGTGTAGATAAAAACGAAAATATAATGTTTCTATATTACATAACCTGTCTAGTGTCTCTCCAGAGTACCACTGATTCATTTCAGAGATATTCAAAGTTTGTCAGTGAGGTTTTTTCGTATTGAATTTTGTTCCGTGCACTTTTAGAAGTATTATGTCAGTTTTTTGTGCAGAGTTCAATTTAGTTTTCTGTAACAATTATATTTTTATTGACTTCATTGCTACTGTATTAAAATTCATTAATACTCTATACTCTGTTTTATGTAGTAGTTAAGTGTATGTGCTGGACAGTACTTTTTTTTACTTAAACACTACTTACGAACAATTCTACTTACGGATGGACTTCTGGAACTTTACTCATTCGTAAGTTGGGGAGTGTCTGTAATCATGAACACATTCTCAGGCTGATCCTTGGGTAAGACTTTTTCAAATTCTTGGTTTTTTGTTTCATTCCCTTCTTAGTGGATATTTTAAGCCTTATCCCAGTCTCTCTCCCTATTGCCTTGTATGGCCTTCAGGCCTATTTCTGTATAAGCTTTACTACCGACATCATCCTCTTGGATATGAATGATGGAAATATTCTTTAATGTATTACAAGGAGCCTTTTTGTATCTTGAATCTGTGGATACTGATTTGCTTTTACGATTGTCTGTGTTCTTAATATTTTTATGTTGTAATACTGTCAATTTCTGTTTGGCCCTTATATTTACTTTACTGTGGGTCCATACTTGTTTGAGTTGTCTTGTGAAATACTTTGCTTATTTTCTTCTCTCTCCTCAATCACTTTTTTTTTCTACAAACCTTTAGAATGGATGGCAAAAGAATGTTTATGTGAAGGTAACGTTTTAGATTAAGGTGCTAGACACAAATTTTAGTTTCTAATTCCACAAGGTCATTGCTTTGGTAACTAGAATTTGTTAGGATTCCTGCCTTGTGTACCAGTTTTGATATCTCAGCTTCTATATTGATTATACCATGATTAAAAAAAAAGTTAAAGTTTGCGGTTTTAGCCCTCCTATCAGAGGCATCGCCCCTGCTCTGGCGGGCGTCAGCTGGTGCAAACCCCAACCCCCCACTGTGGTGTTCAGCCACAGCAGTGACCTTCCCAGTAAACAACTTAAACTCTCGGTCCTGAACGGGAACCGATCTGTCGACCTCGCGAATGCGAGGCCAACGCGTTACCACTGTAACATAAGGTTCTCCTTAGAAGTCTCTACTAGGAAACATTTATTAATTCTTTCTATTACCACTCTCTTCTCTTGTCAATCTTTATTGGTGAGTTATTGCAGAGTCTACTTTAGTGACCATTATATATCTTCCAGCATTGCAATTTTGTTCTTTAATGCCTCTGAATGAGAGTCTGTGAATTAAATATTGAAAACCTTGCAACTGATAGAATTCTTTAAATAGAGTTGCTTGAATTATGTTTTGTATTGGAAATATTTTTGTTAAATCAGGTAACACGATTGCATATGAATAATCTTTCAGCCATTCTTTTTTTCAGGGAGCACATCTATTTCAGCTGATAACCTTAAAATTATACGTGTTATATTCTTGTTCACAGAATGCACGGTTTTGCTGAATCTCTGAGTGCAAATAATAGATATATTGCTTTATACAACATGATGAAAATTACGTATGTAATGAGTTCTTTTAGAAATTTCCAATCAGATTTACCCTCCATCAGTGTGACTGATTAGTTTGTTGACTTTCGTAGAAACATTTTTCTACTCACAAATAAAATGTTTTATTTGCAATTAACAAATGTGTGCATACTTTGTAATACTTTATTTCTTTATAAAGGGTAGTGTTGTGATACTAATGAATGATTTCCAGCGTGTTACAAATAATCATATAGCTGTCAGTTAATTACTTTTATTCACTAGTTTCAGTATTAAAGTATGATGTCTTCTTTCGAAATTTCATTACAAAGATACTCACAGTTGATCAATGAGGTTTTTCTTATTAAATTTTGTTCAGTGCACTTTTAAAAGTCTTTTTTTTCAGTTTTTCATGCAGAGTTCAATATAGTTTTTTGTGAAAATTATTGTCTTTAGCTACAACTGTTCATTGCTCATTTTAATGACCCTTCTATTACTTCTAATCTGGATTCTTTTTCTTTGCTCGAAGGAATAATTTCTTTCTATTTTTTGTCGATATTAATTCCATCACTGCTGTGATGAGTTTGAGTTGCATCCCTCCCCCACTGGCGAGGCTGTGTAACACATGCCAGATGGCCTCATCACGCAGGTATTGTGTGGCAATTTGCAGCTTGCTGATTGGTCAGTGTAGTGATTGCTTCTTTCCTTCCACCTCCAGACTCGAGAAATCTCTTCCTCCTGCTGTCTTTCAATGCATGTCATGATTAAGGAAAAAAATATGCCTAGTCAGAGAGAATTATCCTGTGGAGACATTAGATGCCCGGCAATGGAGATAAATAAATCTCGGCTCTACACTTGCATACAAAAACAAGACTTGCATGTCCTGATTCAGGAAAATGTGTCCAGTTTATTAAGTCATTTGAATTTCACAGAAAGGAGTCACGTTGGGGTGCTTTAGGATTATTCATAT
Source organism: Halocaridina rubra (assembly GCA_037179515.1). Lineage (NCBI taxonomy): Eukaryota > Metazoa > Arthropoda > Malacostraca > Decapoda > Atyidae > Halocaridina > Halocaridina rubra. The sequence goes on from JAXCGZ010004134.1 coordinate 68,435, forward strand.
ATGGATGGTAATGAAATCACAGGAATAAAAAACATAGGTAATAATTCACAGGTTAGGTTATCTTAGATTAGGCTTTTATCTGTGACTTTTTTACTCTGATTCTAATCATAGTTACAAGGCAGTTCACCCAACCCAACTTAACTCAGCCCAGACCAACCCTCTCAACCCAGACTTACTAACCCAAGTTACCCACTTCACTTAACCTAACTTATCTTAGCCCAAGTCAACCTAACTCAACTCAGTCCAACCCACTCAACACAACCTAACCTTCCAGCATGAGTAACCTGGCGGTTACTCATCTTTTCAAGATCCGAGAATCTCATTGTCTGGTTCGGCAGTCCAGTACAATGTTCCATCCACCCCACCCCACCCCGGTCACTGAACAGGAAGCATTTAATAATTAGTAACAGTTAGTGACCTGCTTTTTCCTGGATCGAAACAACCCCCAGGTACCATATTTGTAGGTCATGTATTTTTTCTTTCATCTTTATTTCTTGGTCATATGAAAAACCCGTGTTCGTGCCCAGTACTCTTGTTTGTGTGTTTTAGCCCTTTTTACACATCTTAACGTTTTTTCTATATGTAATAATTTTACTGCTTTAATTCTTCTATGTTATTGTTTCCTTTGTTTTTCTTACAGATTAATTTGGGCACCCCATACATGCATTAATACATACATACATACATACACACAATTAGTTAATTAAATACATACATACATTACATATATATATATATATATATATATATATATATATATATATATATATATATATATATATATATATATATATACACATACAGTAACCCCTCGCTCTATTGCGGTTCACCTATTGTGAATTCAGTGCATCGCGGTTTTTTTTGGCGAGCTTTATTTTTCTGGGTATATGCGAGAATATTAAAATATTAATAAATTAAAATTTTCGGTATTTTCATTATTTTATTGACTTTTTTTTCATTATTGATAAAAAAATGTTTTTCCCAGCTTAAGAATAATAAAACAGTAAGAAATAGTAAAATAAAAATGTAAACATGTAGCTCTGCACCATAGAAAGTACGATACCGGTATCGGCGTTTCGGAAAACGCAAAGGGTCGCACCTACGTGAACTACCATATATTAAAATTTCCAGTATTTTCATTATTTTATTGCTAAAATAATTTATTTCTTAGCCTAAGAATAATAAAACTGTAAAAAATAGTAAAAAACATAAATACTCACAGCATTGCACCATGTCCTCCATATCTCTGGGTCCTCTGTACTTTGACTGTTTTTTCTGTCTGTCGTTTTCCTTTGCGTGACATTACCTCATCTCTGCCTTGCCTTTAACCTTTTTCTTTTCCTTCGTCTTGGTATTTCCTCGTGCCCTGGCAGTTTCTGCCTGTCCTGGTGTCACACTCTTTAAAAAAAAAAAAATACGATACAGGTATCAGCATTTCGGAAATCGAAAAGGGTTGTACTTATGTGAGCTAGTACATATTAAAATTTCCAGTATTTTCATTATTTTATTGATAAAAAAGTATTTCCTATCCTAAGAATAATAAAACATATAACTCACAGTATTGCACCATGTGAAATACTGTACGATAGCGTACACTTGGAAAATGCAAAGTCTCGCACGTACGTGAGATAGTTCATGGAATGCTATTGGCTGAAAAGGTGGGAGATGATGAATCACATACAGTATTTGTTTTTCTGTATGTTCTGTATCATGGGGTCTGATTGGCTTTTTGATTGAAGCTTGGTTCTCCCACAATCTTCCATTGTCTTGCCTCACCCGTTCAGTCTTACATGTGCACCGTTCGCGTTGTGCTTCTTAATACATTGTGCTTGTGATTTTTTTTTACTCACGTATTTCAACTTCTGCAATGCCTCCCAAGTGTCCTTCATCTTCTAAGGCTTCTGGTAGTGAGCGTAAGTGGCAAAGGAAGATGTTAACCATAATAGATAAGGTAAAACTGTTAGATATGCTGAAAGAAGGTTTGCAGATGTCGGCCGCCGGTTTGGCCTCAACGAATCTATTGTTTGCTACATAAAAAATGACGAGGCAAATATCAGGAAAACAGCGACTATTTCATTTAGTAAACCAGCGAAGAGGGTCATAACACCCCGCAAAAAGATAATACTGCGGATGGAATCTGCTTTGGCCCTGTGGATTGCTGTTTGCAGAAAGAAGATTATCAGCATAGACACCAATATCATACAAACAAAGGCGAAGAAGCTGTACGATACATTCATTGCAAATGAACCCGACGACGAAAGTGGCGACCGTGGAGAGGAGGAGAGAGAAGATATCGACAACCCACAACCAGGACCCTCCAGTGATTCTCCACCAAGGAATCAATCTGTCGTGGCAAGCAAGGGATGGTTCGCCAAATTTCAAAAACACTATGGCCTGAAGAGCGTTTCGGTTTATGGTTAAGCTGCCTCTGCAGATACAGCTGCAGCTGAATATTATGTGAACAACGATTTTAAGAAAATTATCTCTGAAGGGGAATATGCTCCTGAGCAAGTATTTAACATGGATGAGACTGGGTTATTTTGGAAGAGAATGCCGTCTTGCATTTTTCTCTTCAAGGAAGAAGCTAAAGCCCCTGGATTTAAAGTTCACAAAGACCGCGTTACCCTCATCATGTGCGGGAATGCTGCGGGCTTCATGTTAAAGCCCGGGCTTATCTACAAGTCAAAGAACCTTGGGGCTTTGAAGAATAAGAATAAGAATCTGCTGCCAGTGTATTGGATGCATAACCCTATGGCCTGGATCACGAAAAGCCTCACTCGGACTGGTTTCACCAATGCTTTATCCCTCAGGTCAAAATTTATCTTGCAGAAAAGGGCCTTGAATTTAAAGTCCTTCTTTTGATGGATAATGCTGGTGGCCACGCAACTAATCTCGAATATGACAGTGTTCAAGTAGAGTTCCTGCCACCAAATACGACATCACTGATGCAGCCTATGGATCAAGGCGTTATTTGTGCGTTCAAGGCCCTCTACACACGAAATGCCCTGGCGAACCTGGATGACTCCATGGATGCGGACAAAGAATTCACACTGAAGACGTACTGGCGTAACTACACGATTGCTACATGCCTTCAAATTATTCAGAATGCAATCAAAGAGATGAAGTCAGCTGCAATCAGTGCCAGCTGGAAGAAATTGTGACGCGAAGTCATCTACGACTACAAGGGATTCGCTCCTAACGAAGTCCATAACTCGGCAGTTGCGAAAGCTGTGAATTTGGCTGCATTGCCAGGAGGAGAAGGCTTTAAAGATATGACTCACGAAGACATGAATGAACTGATCGACTACCATTTGCAGCCTTTGACTGATGAAGACTTGGAGTAAATGACAAAATCAGCGAGTGAAGAGGAGGAAAAAGAACAACCAGAGGAAATGCACGAAGAAGTCAAAGAACCTGGCCTTACACTCAAATGTCTGGCAGCCATGTATGAATATGTGAAAGCAGTCCAACTACTCTCGCAAGAACATGACGATAATATGGTTCGTTCGGTGACGTTCTGCAATCTTGTCGACGATGCCATAATTCGTTACAAGACCATCTTCCAACAAAAGAAGAAACAGCGACAGCAAGTCCCCATTACCATGTTCTTCTCTTGCAAAAAGCAGCGGTAAAGCTGTCATTGGCTGCGGAATAATTTCCTATGGAGTCTGTACACATCATCATCACCTCATTCACGGTAAGTTTACCTATCACGTTCATATAAATTTACGCTTGCATACTGTTATTTATAAAGTAAAGGGTGGTTTTTTAACAGTGCAGGGAGGGTTTATACAGTAAAGGTAAAAATAAATGTAAAATACCTATATATATGAGTATGTCACGTCATCATCACCTCATTCACGGTAAGTTTACCTATCACTTTCATATAAAGTTAGGCTTGCTCGCTGTTATGAATAAAGTAAAGGGTGGTTTTTTAACAGTGCAGGGAGGGTTTATACAGTAGAGGTAAAATGAATGTAAAATACTTATATATATAGGGTGATCCTACTTCGTGGAAATTCACCTATCGCGGCTGGTCCCGGAACCGATCCCCCGCGATAAACGAAGGGTTACTGTATATATATATATATATATATATATATATATATATATATATATATATATATATATATATATATATATATATATATATATATATATATATATATATATATATATATATATATATATATATATATATATATATATACCTTGTTCTCAGAATAACGCGAAGATAGGTTCTCAAAATTGTCGGGTAAATGGAATATCGCGTAAAAAAATGATTAATTTTCCATAGGAAACAATGATAAAGGGCATAGATACATTCCAAACCTTACATAGCCAACACTATGCCAAAGATATAAGATAAGTAAAAACATATTTTATTATTACATAGCAAAGCAGAAAGCCCTGTATCTATTCTTAAGAGTATACAAAAGATATTCAGATTTACTGTACAGCAAGAAATTAACATACTGTACTGTACTCTATTATGCGGTGGGCAACAGTCATACAGTACACTGGGAAGTGCATGGTGGCGGTGAGCAAGTCACTTAAGCGGTAGAAGAGGAGGAGGATGCAGGAGAACGAACCTCTATCTGCAAATGTAAACAAAGATAAAATAAAAATTATAAATAACCAAAGCAAGACTAAAAAACGAAAAAAAAAAATTCATTATTCAATGCCTAAATGTAAAACACATTCTACTCACTCTATAGGTGTGCAACAGGTAAGGGTCGAGCGTGGTGCCGGTGAGCACGTGACGTCAGCGGTAGTGGAAGAGGAGGGGAAACGTTAGAACGAACCCCATCTGCAAACGTAATCAAAGATAAAATAAACACTGTTAACAAAAGCAAGACTAAAAAACAAAAAAAAAGAATTATCATTATGCAACGCCTGAATTACTGTAAAAAAAAAAAAACACACACATTCTACTCACTCTATTATACGGTGAGCAACAGGCATGGGACAAGCATAGTGGTGGTGAGCACGTGTAAGAAACAATTAACAAAAGCAAGACTAGAAAACTAAATTTTTTCATTATGCAATGCTTGAATTACTGTAACAAAAAAATATATAAAACACTATCTACTCACTTCATATAAAAAGATAACACACATTCTACTCACTCTGATATTAGGTGACTAACAGGTGTGGGATGCGCGTGGTGGCGGTGAGCACTTGACATAAGCAGTATTAGAAGAGGAGAATGAACCTCTTATCTGCCAAACGTAAGAAACAATTAACAAAAGTAAGACTAGAAAACTAAATTTTTTCATTATGTAACGCTTGAATTACTATAAAAAAATATATATAAAACACCTACTCACTCTATATATGGTGACCAACAGGTATGGGATGAGCGTGGGGCGGTGAGCACTTGACATAAGCGGTATTAGAGGAGGAGAACCAATCTCTATCTGCAAACGTAAAAAAACAATCAACAAATGCAAGACTAGAAAACTAAATTTTTTTCATTATGAATTTATTATTATTATTATTATTATTATTATTATTATTATTATTATTATTATTATTATGATTATATACTCAATGTAGATATCACTCATCATCATTCTCTGATTACCCTAAATTAGGGTATTTTATCCACTGTGCGTGGATATATCTCTTGCTATAACTGTTTGTGTTTTCAATTCTTTTAAATTTTGTACTTGTACTATAATATCATGGCTAGTAAACAACCAGGAAGAGACTTTGGAAGTACTAGAAGCACTTCCACAGTCTTTTCCTGGTCGTTTACTAGCCATGATATTATAGTACAGGTATACAGTTATCTGTAAAACTTTAAAGAACTGAAAACACAAATAGTTGTAACAAGACATATATCCACGCACAGTGGATAACATACCCTAATTTAGGGTAATCAGAGAATGATGACGAGTGATATCTACGTTGAGTATATAGTAATAGTAATAATAATAATAATAATAATAATAATAATAATAATAATAATGTATTTCATAATGTTTAGGGTACTCAATGGATTTAGGGTACTCAATGGATTTAGGAAAATTTTTGTCCAGATCTAGGGTAAACTAAGCTTGTACTCGTGGAAGCAGTGTCATACACTTACCGTTTTTACCATTTTCTCCAGAGTATCCGATCGACAATATGAAAACTTCTTACTTACCATTTTTTCCATTTTCCCTATAATATTTGATCGAGAATATGAAGACTTAGCCACAGCTAAACTAAAACCAGCTTTTGCACTTTTTTTTCCCCCGCATTTTCACGGATAGTGTGTACGTACATACATTCACTGAGATGCAATGCCTGTTCAATGGCGACCGTACTCTCACCACTGTCATGATGGCTCAATCCTTGCAATTTTATTTCAAGAATTATTGCCTTTCTGCCTCTTATGGGAGTAGAAGCACTTATACAGTCTTTTCCTGGGCATTTACTAGCCATGATAATACAATATATGATCTTTAAAACTTAAAAGAACTGAAAACACAATCCGTAACATTCACTGAAATGCAATGCAGTTTCAATGGCGACCTTACTCTCACCAGTCTCATGACGGCTCAACCCTTGCAATTTTATATCAAGAATTATTGCCTTTCTACCTCTTTTGGAAGTAGAAACACTTATACAGTCTTTTCTTGGCCATGATAGTACAATATATAATCTTTAAAATATAAAAGAACTGAAAACATAAACCGTAACATTCACTGAAATGCAATGCCTGTTCAATGGCGACCGTACTCTCACCACTCTCATGACGGCCCAACACTTGCAAGTTTATTTCAAGAATTATGGCCTTTCTGCCTCTTTTGGGAGTGGAAGCACTTATACAATCCTTTCCTGGTCGTTTACTGGCCTTGATAATACAATATATAATCTTTAAAATATAAAAGAACTGAAAACACAAACCGTAACATTCACTGAGATGCATCGCCGGACTAATGGGAACCTAACTATTACCATTCTCATAATGGCCCAGATCTTGCAATTTTATTTCAAGAATTATTGCCTTTCTGCCTCTTTTGGGAGTAGAGGCACTTACACAGTTTTCCTAGGCTATTACTGGCCATGATAGTACAATATATAATATTTAAAATATAAAAGAACTGAAAATACAAATGTAACACAAACACAGAACACTAAATATATCCACTCACTATAATGGGTAACGGCACACTGATGGCATCATGGTGGGGAAAGCGTCCGTAGTCGATTATTTACTAAAATAAGAAAAAAATTAGAATTGTTTTGGCGGGCGTTATTCACAAAATTAAAATGTTATACTATTATTTTTTTGGGGCATTACTGCAGTTTCGCGGATAAAAAAAATGCGTAAAAAAGGAACAAGGTGTATATATATATATATATATATATATATATATATATATATATATATATATATATATATATATATATATATATATATATATATATATATATATATATGGAAGGAAAAGCCCATTAAATAAAACAACGAAAATATATATATATAAAGTACTTATTAATTTCGTGACCTAAGCTGGTCACCTTATCAAAGTACAATTGATTGTACTTTGATAAGGTGACCAGCTTAGGTCACGAAATTAATAAGTACTTTATATATATATATTTTCGTTGTTTTATTTAATGGGCTTTTCCTTCCAGTTTAGACTGTATGTTAACAGTTCAGTGTTATTAATATATATATATATATATATATATATATATATATATATATATATATATATATATATATATATATATATATATATATATATATATATATATATATATATATATATATATATATATATATATATATATATATATATATATATATATATATATATATGTTTGTATGTATGTATGAATGATCCCACTAACAGGCTGAAAAGCCTACCTGGGAGTAGCATGAAAAGAAAAAACCAACAAAGTCTAACCTATCTTCACTTAACCCTTAACTTCCATGTAGTAGGTTGGCCCATGGCACCAACTGCCCGTTGCAATACTACACCTTAAGGGGCTATTGGACTTAAATAAGACTGTCCAGGACAGTTCGATGTTAAGTCTTCCTTCAGTTACAGTTCTCTTTCTATGCCCACATCAACACCGAATATTCTTGGATATTCGTTGCGCATGTCTTATTTTCCCTTCACATCTGACAAGTCACAATACACTCCCGATCTCTGGTTCTCTCTATGTTTTCTTCGTACCTAGGCCTGATGAGGGTAGATTTTTTTTTATTTTGCCCGTCCTGGTGTCACAATCATAAAAAAAAGAAAAAAAAAATTCTTATAAGTTTCTTCCTTCAAGAAGCTGATCATTCGTCATACTATGGCCTACTCCTGCCATATTTCTAGGACTTCGTTACATTGACTATATTTTTCAGCCTGTCCTTTCTGTATTGCTTATCAGTCACTTATTTCTGCCTTGTCCTTAAGCTGCTACTTTTCCTTTGTCTCATTGTTTTCTTGGTGTCTCGGTTTGATGAGGGCACCTTTGTTAATTTGTCCTAGTGACACACTCAAAAACAATATGATAGAATGTTAAATTTATGACTCATTATAGTGTATAAAGCTGTATAAACATATCTTTTACAATGCTCTTTGTGATTATTTACTGGATACCATATAAGACAATCAGTGGCTTTACAGACGTCATGCTCAAAGAGAAAATCTTTTGCTTTAATATACTAGAAATGGCGAAAGAGTGATCCCATTTTCATCCTGTCCCTTGCTAAATGATCTTTCTTCATTTACACTACTTATCATGCAGATGCACACTGAGCAAAGTAATAATTTGGTATTTTGAAATGATAATGCCATGTTAGATCCAGTTTACTAAAATTTTTCTTATAATGAAGTTTTTTATGTATTACAGTGTTACCTCGGTTATTCGCGCTTCTTGGTTCGCGTTCTCACTCTATTGCGTTTTTTTTTTTTTTTTATAAATTATTATTTTATTTTATGGGTATATGCAAAAATATTAAAATATTGAAATTTTTTTTTTTTCAGTATTTTCATTTTTTTATTGAAATTTACGTTGCGTGCTGTTATTTATAATGTAAAGGGTGTTTTTTTAACAGTGCAGGGAGGGTTTATACAGTTCGTAAACGAAAAAATAATTGTAAATGAGTATGTATGTCACGTCATCATCACCTCATTCATCGTAATTTTATCTATCACTTTCATAAAAATTTACGTTGCTTGCTGTTATTTATAATGTAAAGGGTCTTTTTTTAACAGTGCAGGGAGGGTTTATACAGTACGTAAACGAAATAATAATTGTAAATGAGTATGTATGTCACGTCATTATCACCTCATTCACCGTAATTTTATCTATCACTTTCATAAAAATTTACATTGCTTGCTGTTATTTATAATGTAAAGGGTGTTTTTTAACAGTGCAGGGAGGATTTATACAGTACGTAAACGAAAAAATAATTGTAAATGAGTATGTATGTCACGTCATTATTACCTCATTCACCGTAATTTTATCTATCACTTTCATAAAAATTTACGTTGCTTGCTGTTATTTATAATGTAAAGGGTGTTTTTTTAACAGTGCAGGGAGGGTTTATACAGTACGTAAACGAAAAAATAATTGTAAATGAGTATGTATGTCACGTCATTATCACCTCATTCACCGTAATTTTATCTATCACTTTCATAAAAATTTACGTTTCTTGCTGTTATTTATAATGTAATGGGTGTTTTTTTAACAGTGCAGGGAGGGTTTATACAGTACGTAAACGAAAAAATAATTGTAAATGAGTATGTATGTCACGTCATTATCACCTCATTCACCGTAATTTTATCTATCACTTTCATAAAATTTTACGTTGCTTGCTGTTATTTATAATGTAAAGGGTGTTTTTTTAACAGTGCAGGGAGGGTTTATACAGTACGTAAATGAAAAAATAATTGTAAATGAGTATGTATGTCACGTCATTATCACCTCATTCACCGTAATTTTATCTATCACTTTCATAAAAATTTACTTTGTTTGCTGTTATTTATAATGTAAAGGGTGTTTTTTTAACAGTGCAGGGAGGGTTTATA
>JAXCGZ010004135.1:0-15000 GCA_037179515.1 Halocaridina rubra
TTTCTGTAAAATTCCCTTTTTATTTACAACGTTGGTTTTCCTTTCCCGGTCTCTCTGAAGAAGAGTAAAGGTGAAATCTCGGCTGAGCCGTGCGGTCACAGACTTCCTCACCAGTCCTAAGTCCCATTCTAACGAACAAACAAACATTCTACTCCCTTGAAGCTACGTTTGGGTGACACTGAAAAACCTTCCCTATTCTAGGACAGCACAAACTACTCTAATTTACTCTTACTTTCGCCTGCATAGCGTGAAATAAAAAACTCATCTCTAACTAATATCACGAAAATTTCTTATTCTTCAAAAAGAACATGCCACACACGTATCGTAATATTAATTCCCCATCATCATAACACAAAAAGAACGATCTGTCGTTTATGTCTTTCTTTCGCTAAAACATTCCTCCCCCGGAGAAAATAACAAACAAAAAAAAGAAAGAACCTTGAAAACAGGCGCAATCTTGACACTCGATTTCTTACGCTTTAAGAAATTAATATAACAATGATTCTACACGTACATTAAATATCAAGGGTCAGTACAATTACTACGGATTTACAATAACGAGGTTGGAAGATCGAATGGTCACTTCCGCATTCTTTTCCCGAAAACCACACGTGTTCTATGAAACTCTTAAAAGCAGATGCACGTATATTTCTCACTATAATTCTTACGCTTAAGAAATTAATATACTGTAACAGTGATTTCACGTGCATTAAATTTTTTCAATTAAAAATCGATACATTCGCGTTCTTAAAATTCAATCTAAGCATTAATACAAATAAATGGAACGCACTTCCAACGCAAATTTCTTTACATTACTCAAATTATAACAAAAACGGAGTTTATTACTGCTTATAGCTATTAGTACAAATTATCCATGTTAGTAATGGGTACAGAAATTCTACTTTTATCAACTTATTAAGCGCCACACCCCTTATAAGCGGGTTGGCTGAGTCAAAGCATAACTACAAGATAAAATGGCGGCGTCCACCGACCTCAATTTCTTTTACTAATTGTCCCATTACTCACTGGATACAGATCACAAGTACTTAGCTTATTTTAAGGAGGTGGTCCTGGAGAACTTCATGGCAGAAGGCAAGGAAGGAGAGGGTTCTCCTTCTTTTCTTCGAGTAAAATCGTCGAATCGCCGTCTTCTTGGTCGGATCCGGCAACTTATACCTCTTGTAATGGGCATTTTCACTCAATGCTCCGGTCACACTTCGGCTTACTAAGAAATATCTTAGAAATAGTTCCTTCAAAGTTTTATAATATTCTCTATTTGAGCACTCGTCACTTCTCATCCGCAGACCCAAGTATTTCAGGAAGTCGGTCGCGGGAATTATGGACGGACATTCACGGTCTTTTACATTTGCGCCGTCGAGGTATAAAAGTGAATTTTTGACTCGAGGCGTCTTTACAACCAGGGCACAGGGTGGGGGCTGGGCCTGCTGCGTTCCCTGTGTCACCACGGGGTTCGGAGCGGCCGGCTGTTCGTCGATGTTTGAGGCGTCGGTTTCACTGTCGGCGTCGGCCAAGTTCCTTCTCGACGGAGCGGCGTCGGCGCGTGCTTGTAGGCGCCGCACTTGCTCCTCCAGTTCGAGAATTCTCCGGTGTTTGGCCTCGTCACTCATTTCTTGAATTGGGAGATGTTGGATTTCTGCTTTTGCCATTCTTATTTTCTTTTCTTTGCACTGGTTTCTTCTGATATGAGAGTCTCTTTGTATGTATTCCAGGCGTGATGATCGTACCGCACTGCCACCACTGTCGTAGTGAATTTTGGACTTCCACTTGAATTCACACTTTGTAAGATGATTGGGTTACTCCCGGTCACCCGCATGCTCTCCCGGCGTCACCACTGACGTATTGGTTTTGTTTATCCCATCTAATGACACCACTGACGTAGGGCTTTTCCTCCTACGTATATATATTTATAATTATGGTAGCGTGGTTTATTAGGTTATCAATATTAGTACCTGATGGGTACAAGGTAAGAATGGACAAGCAGTAGTTCCTTTACTTATATTTATTCTAGAGTACAACACATCCGACGCCTCAATGCCCCAATGCCCCCACCCTATGACTATCACAATCTATGATCTATTCGTGCCCCTGGCAAAGTTCTAACTAACTGTCTCTGCCCTGGGTGGCTCTTTAAATACCCCCAGGGGCAGGGCGTGGCTTAACATCCAATTCTCCAATGAAATCAGTGAGATCTAGTCCTAGCTAATCAACGCCAGGTTCAAAGTGGAATCCCTCCTACTTCCGGGGAGGAGTTATTGGGCATCTCTGCAGGGTATGTACCTGCGTACGAAACACTTGCTTATATTTCTTGCGGTTTAGGAAATGGCTAACTTCCTGGCCTTTCTTGCCCTTCTCGATGCCAGGTCCTAAGTCTCACGGTTCCGGTCATATATTTCCTTGGCACTTTCTACAAACATGGTAATAAAATATCCGTGCCCTCGACCAACCGTTTCCGCTCAAGATCTGTTACAAGTTTCAGATTCTGGCTTCAGCATGGCGGACTGGCTTCAGCATGACGGAAGTCATACGACATATATACGCACACACACACACACACACACACACACACACACACACACACACACACACACACACATACATAATATATATATATATATATATATATATATATATATATATATATATATATATATATATATATATATATATATTCTTCTTCTTCGTCTACATCTTTTCCCACTTTTATGTGGGGTCGATGTTTCTGTCCCATACCTCATAACCCAACAAACCTTTAGACCTCAGGTCGTCATTGATGCAATCCATCCACCTACGTTTTGGTCCCCCTTTCCTTCTCCTACTCTGTATATCTATTTCCATCACCCTCCTCCCAACATACTGTTTATCCCTCCTAACGACATGACCATACTATCTTAGTCTACTTTCTTGTATCTTATCTGATATTTCTCTAACTTTTGAGGTACCTCTAATTACCTCGTTTGTGATCTTATCGCTTCTTGTCACCCCACACATCCATCTCAACATCCTCATCTCTGCTACATCCAGTTTTTTCTCTTGTGTCTTCTTTATTGTCCATGTCTCCTCCATACATCATTGCAGGTCTCTCACACACACACACACACACATACACACACACACACACACACACACACACACACACACACACACACACGCTCGCACGCACGCACGCACACGCACACACACACACACACACACACACACACACACACACACACACACACACACACACACACACACACACACATATATATAATTGAGTGTATGTGTGTGTGTGTGTGTATACATGTATAAAACTGGTTGTTGATGACCTGCTCATGGAGGAAGATATTTCACCCTTCTGGAAGCAGAGCTTCCCAACCTTCGTCTTTTCCTAGGAAAAAAAATCCATTTAGCTGCCCGACGATGGAGATTTGGAGCCTTCGAAAGCTCGTATACCAACTCTTCAAAAAACTTGTGTCAGAGAATCATTTCTGGAGAAGAGGATTGTTACTTCATAGAGAGATGCTTCTCTCTACACTCCTCAGTGGGGATATTCGAAGTATAGTGTTTTTTCAAGACCTGTGTATATTTTGCATAGTGGACAATACCTTTTCTTATGCAATCAGTTTTTCCCCAATTCATCAAATTATTCAAAGCAAGATTGAGACCAAATTATAAAAGTGTTTATATATACTTTGAATGTTATCTATTCCTAACCTCCTGTGTATTTATATCATACCTAATTACTGTACTGCACTTATACTTTACGTAACATAATTTAGATTTTATGTAAAAATCGTACAGTAGTTGTTTGTTATATGTATTTAGTTAGGGAAACATAATTATTTATTTTGTTTCTTTATATTTTCGACCACGTATATTCAAATTCTCACGATTTATAACCACTTATCATACGGGTCTATTATATATATATATATATATATATATATATATATATATATATATATATATATATATATATATATATATATATATATATATATATATACTCCCCAGCTTACGAAGTAGTTAGGTTCCAGATGTCTGTGCATAAGTTGTATTTAGGAAGTAAAAAGTACTGTGCAGTACATACATATGCAGTACTGTACAGTACTTTTTTTATGATTGTGATACCAGAATTTGCCAAAAAAAAAAAAAATCTGCCCTCATCGGGCCTGGGTACGAAGAAAAAAATATAAAGATGAACAGAGATGGGGAGTTTTGTGACTTGACAGATGTGAAGGGATAATAAAGGCTGTGTAACGAATGTCCCAGAATATTCAGTGTTGATGTAGGCATAGAAAAAGAACTGTAACTGAAGGAAGACTTAACATCGAACTGTCCTGGATAGTCCTATTTAAGTCCAAAAGACCTCTCAGCTGTAGTATTACAACAGGCTGCTTGTGCCATGGGGCAACCTACTAGTCTAAAGACACTTAGCCACTACATAAAACGTATAGTATATAGTATGACTGAATTTTAATACAATAATAATTATGTAATAATGCAGTACAGTGCAGTAATTCATGCATTAATACTTGGGTAGGTTTTTGTTCGTATCTGTAACTGTACGTAAATCGGTTGTTCATAACTAGGAGAGCTTCTGTATATATATATATATATATATATATATATATATATATATATAATATATATATATATATATATATACGCACAGGGGATCCTCGACTTACGTCAGAGGTCCATTCCTAAAAAGTGATGTAACCCGAATTTCAGTGTAAATCGGAACACACCTAAATATGCACCTATGCTAATGCAGTAGTAAAGTTTTTCCCATTTCCTTGTAATTTACTATCTCTAATTTCATTTCCATGGTAATTACTTTTCATTTCTTGCCATCAGAAGAATCTTCTTTACCCCTTTGGGACAGTACAGACCAAAATTATTAAAAAAAAAGCAAAATAATATATGGGAAATGTGTTGTAACCATGAACTATCATAATTCCAGGACATAGTTAACCGAGTACACCCTGTATACATATGCACTCACACAAACAAATAAACAAACAAACATTTATATTCCATTTTTGTACAATGGTTATTCTTCTATAATTAAGAGTAACTTATAAGTA
Organism: Halocaridina rubra; assembly: GCA_037179515.1. Classification (NCBI taxonomy): domain Eukaryota; kingdom Metazoa; phylum Arthropoda; class Malacostraca; order Decapoda; family Atyidae; genus Halocaridina; species Halocaridina rubra. Next base: position 5,091 of record JAXCGZ010004135.1, read on the forward strand.
GACATGTAATTAATTGAACTAGTAAGTAAGAGGGTAATACATACAGTTAGATTAAATGTAGCTTTCCTAAAAAATAATAATACTGTAATAAAAATGTTAACAATAATGTTAATAATAAAGTAGTAATAATAACACTCGATACAGGATCTTCATTATCGGCATCATCACCATATTTGTTTTCCTTACAATGAAAATAATTAGTTCTTAACTTAGAGAACATAGAAGGCGATATCAGTTAACAAATAGAGAGGTTAGTGTCAAGGGAAATTGCACTAAATCATTACGTTCAGTTAATGTGTGAGCAGCAACTATTTGTCCAAAAGAAAACTATATAGTTTTCCTTTGAAAGCTGTGAAGGAGGGTGAATTTTTAAGATGCTCTGGAATATTGTTCCAGAGTGTTGGCCCTTTAATAGTGATCATCTTTGATCCTGCTTCTGTGGTTGTTTTCTGAATAAAGAGCTCCCTACTCTGTCTTGTGTTGGGTCCCCTTATATCCCTGACTGTTTTTAAATCAAATAGCCAGCCAGGATAATGATGGTTCAAAATTTTGTATGCAAAAACATAAATAGCATAAGCGACCTTGTTTTCTGCCCGCATCCACCCAAGTTTATTGAGAGCTGGTGTGATGTGTTCATATTTTCTTATTCCTCCCAGGGCAACTCGAGCTGCAAAATTAATAAGCTTCTGTATTCTGTTTATCTGAGTCTTAGTGGTAGCTCCCCAAACAGTTGTGCAGTAATTAATGTGACTTAGGGCAAGAGATTCAACAACAGTTATTCAAGTGGTAGTCTCAAAATTGTCTTTTATACGTGATAAGCACATTAATGTTCCTGTAACCTTTTTGCATACTTTATCTATGTGGGAATCAAACAACATGTGGTTATCAAAGTGAATTACTAGGTTTTTGACTGTTTTGCTAGGTGTAATAATATTGCTGCAAAAATTAATTGTTGTGTTTTCTGGAATTTGTGCTATATAGAACCTTGAGCCAATAAATATGCATTGTGTTTTACTTTCGTTAATTAATAGCCCAATTACTTGAAAATAGGTTTTAATTTTTGACAGAGTGTTTTCTGCTCTTAAGGTTAGCTCTGGGAGATTATTAAAGATTATTAATATCACCACTAAGTAGTAGTTGAGTGTCATCTGCATATTGTACGACTAGACAGTCAGAAATGAAAGAAGATAGATGTTGTTTCGGTTTTACGTCACGGACTCCCTTTTCTACCAAGGGCTAGGACGGTTGCCTTCTTGCGAAGGACTTGTTTTGGCAGGTGTAATCGTTACCCTGAGTGCATGCCCTTGCTAACCTCAGACCGTGACGGGGCGCGAACCCTCGGTTTGACGCTTCAGTGTCGCGGACGCTACCGCTTGAGCCACGGTGACTACAAATGAAAGAAGATAGCTCATTTACGTAAATGGATAAGAGGATAGGACCAAGTACTGATCCCTTTGGAACACCAAATGATACATTTTTTTGCCATAGAGATAATGTTGTTAAGACGGATAGACTGTTTGTGACTAGATAGATACTCTCTAAACGGGCTCGGATCAATATTTAGGCTAGAGCATTTAGTTTTAAGAATTTCATGGTTTACACTGTCGAAGGCTTTTGATAAGTGTAATAATATAAACAGAGAGATTTGTTCCATATCCATATTTTTATAGATATTAATCGAAACTTTGAGCAGTGCAGTTTCCGTCGAGAGTTTCAGTCTGAAACCATGTTGGTTAATAGCTGATAGTCTATTTGCCTCTAAGTATGACATAAGTTGGCATGCAACAATTTTTTCTAATATTTTAGAGAAAATGGGTAACAGGGAAATGGGACGATAGTTTGTCACATCTTCTCTGTCCCCCTTTTTATGCAGAGGTATTACATGTGATTTTTTCCAAGAGTCAGGAAACATTTTAGTAACAATGGAAGTGTTCATAATAGCTAGAATATGAGATACAATCATGGGTAGAGCATCTTTGATGAATTGAAATGGTATACCATCTGGACCAAAGGAGCCAGAGTTTCTTAGGTTCTCTCTCTCTCTCTCTCTCTCTCTCTCTCTCTCTCTCTCTCTCTCTCTCTCTCTCTTCTCTCTCTCTCTCTCTCTCTCTCTCTCTCTCTCTCTCTCTCTCTCTCTCTCTCTCTCTCTCTCTCTCTCTCTCTCTCTCTCTCTCTCTCTCTCTCTCTCTCTCTCTCTCTCTCTCTCTCTCTCTCTCTCTCTCTCTCACACACACACACACACACACACACACACACACACACACACACACACACACACACACACACACACACACACACACACACACACACACGCACGCACGCACGCACGCACGCACGCACGCACGCACGCACGCACGCACACACACACACACTCTCTTCCTGAGAGTAGAGGCACTGAGGACATGAGGAGGAACTATCCAAAAGGAGATTACATCAAAATGAATGAGCTTTTTGCAGTTATTGACTGGAGAACCTTATTTTACAACAAATCTGTACAAGAAATGTATGACATCTTTTGTGAGAAATATGGGAAGATAGTAGATTGCTGCATACCTGTCACCAAAGTAGGTGTAATTCATGCCAGAGAGAAATGGTTCGATAATGGGTGTAAAAGAGCTAAGGAGTGGAGAGACAAATGCTGGAAAAGGTATAGGAGGAGAAAAAACATAAATGCCTGGCAAACCTACAAAAGAGCAAGAAATGACTACCTAAGTAAAAGGAGAGAGGCAGAGAGAGATTATGAGAGGGACATCACCAGGAAGGCTAAAGAAAATCCCAAGCTTTTCCACAGCTTTATCAGAGGAAAACTGAAGGTAAAAGAACAGGTTTTAAGGCTAAAGAGAGCGGATGGAAGCATCACTGAGACGGACGAAGAGATCTGCAAAGAATTGAAAAAGGAGTTTCAGTCAGTATTTACAGTAGAAAATACCCCACCCCCTCAGATTGCAGTGATAGAAGCTCAAGGGCCGGTATTAGAGAACATCAACCTTACAGCCACAGAGGTATGCAAAGCGCTGATGGATTTAGATGTTCATAAAGCTACAGGTCCTGATGACATATCCCCTCATGTGCTTAAAAAATGCGCAAACACAATATCAGTGGCACTAAGTATCATATTTAAGGAGTCACTGGAGTCGGGGGAGATTCCAAGATGCTGGAAACAAGCAAATGTGATACCTATCTTCAAAAAGGGAAGGAGGGATACGGCTCTGAACTATAGACCAGTTTCCTTGACCAGCATAGTTTGCAAACTTATGGAGAAACTACTAAGGAAACATATCTCTCTTCACTTGGAATCCTTCAACTTTTTGTCAGTGAGGCAACATGGCTTCAGAGAAGGAAGATCAACAGTAACAAACTTATTAGAATTTTATGATGAGGTAAGCCAAATCTTACAGGAAAGAGAGGGCTGGGCAGATTGCATATTCCTAGACTTCCAGAAAGCGTTTGACACTGTTCCACATGGGAGACTTATTAGGAAGCTGCAATCAATGGCTAGAATAGGTGGAAATGTCTTGGAATGGATAAAAACTTACTTAGAAGGAAGGGAACAGAGGGTTAGAGTAAGACACTCAGTGTCTGAATGGAGAAGAGTTAGTAGTGGAGTTCCACAGGGTTCAGTTTTAGGGCCACTTTTGTTCCTTGTATATGTAAATGACCTACCAGAGTCTGTAAATTCATTCATGAATATGTTTGCAGATGATGCAAAGATTGTGAAGAAAGTAAAAAACGAGAACAATGGTAGAGAACTTCAGGAGGATCTAAATAATCTGCATGAGTGGTCAGAAAAGTGGCTAATGAAATTCAATACCTCAAAATGTAAGGTAATGAGAATGGGTACAAGTGCAAGAAGGCCCAAGCTTGACTACTCGGTGGCTGGAGTACAACTTCAAGAGACAGAAAATGAGAGAGATCTAGGAGTAAACATACTGGCAGATTTGTCTCCAGAAATACATATAAATGGCGTAGTAAGGGCAGCATATGCATTCTTATCAAATGTAAGGGTAGCCTTCAGGCACATGGACAAGGAAATGTTCAGAAATATTTATGTAACCTATGTGAGGCCAAAACTGGAATATGCAGCCCCCTTTTGGAATCCGCACTTGAAAAAGCACATAGCTAAGCTTGAAAAAGTTCAAAGACATGCCACGAAACTGGTGCCAGAAATACGCAATCTCGGTTATGATGAGAGGCTGAGGGAATTAGACTTGCCATCACTCGAAGCTAGAAGAGTAAGGGGGGATATGGTGACAGTCTTTAAATTCCTTCATGGTTATGATAGAGTGGATAGGGATCGATATTTCGATATGGCTGGCTCTAGAACTAGAGGTCATAATTTGAAGCTTCGTAAGAAAACTTGTTTGCAGGATGTAAGGAAATACTTTTTCAGTGTAAGAGTAGTTGATAATTGGAATTCGCTAAGCGAGGAGGTAGTTAATGCTATCTCAATCCATAGTTTTAAGGACAGGTACGATAAGTATCACTAAGTCAAAAAATGGAACCGATCAGGAGACGGGAAGATACGAGCTTTGGGCTCTTTCCCGTAAACACAATTAGGTAATCACAATTAGGTAATCACACACACACACACACACACGCACGCACGCACGCACGCACGCACGCACGCACGCGCGCGCGCACACACACACGCACACACACACACACACACACACACACACACACACACACACACACACACACACACACACACACACACACACACACACATACATACATACATACATACATACATATATATATACATATAGATATATATATATATATATATATATATATATATATATATATATATATATATATATATATATATATATATATATATATATATATATATATATATATATACGCACGCACAGATGCATCCCTTCTTAAGAACAATTTACGGTCCGAACTGCCATTCGTATCTTGAATTGTGTGTAAGTTGATATTTTGTACTTACAATACTGTATTTGGTACAAATATGCCTATATCATGTACGTATCATAATAGAGTTGTGTTTGAACATGATGTATTTTTTTTTTCTTATCCTAAAGACACGTGATGCAAGTTTGCGCATTTCTTGAAACGTTGGATCCATCCATAACTTGCTGCATATTAATAATATACTGCATTTTTGTATCTTCGGATATTCATATATTGGATGTTCGTAAAATGAGGAGCGTCTGTATATATATATATATATATATATATATATATATATATATATATATATATATATATATATATATATACTATATTTATATATATATATATATATATATATATATATATATATATATATATATATATATATATATATACTGTATATATATAACCAAATAAGCACATTACATATGTGAAAACATTAATCATTTTTACCCCAACCGGGACTTGAAGATATAAGGTCTGTTTCCTTTTAGACCGACTGTGGTGTAGTTGGTAGCGCCTTGGCTTAGTAATTATAAGTCCTAAGTTCAAGTCCCGGTCGGGGTAAAAATTTTTCATATATATATATATATATATATATATATATATATATATATATATATATATATATATATATATATTATTTTTTTTTTCTGATGTTCAGTCATTTATTTCATCTTTTGTTTGTTTATTTGATTTCCAAAAGTATGACAAATATTTTCTCTTTACTTTCAGGTAGCTGGAAAACTCCGTGAGAGAAATTAGAGATGCAGCAGAAACAGGGTTAATACAATAGTCACAGTAATTATACCTCCTGACTCTTTAAAATGAAACACTCAGTGCATGCGGGATGTAGCAACAATTCTTCTTGGAAACATCCAGAAAATCTACTTTTCTTTTCTTTATTCCATTGTAGAAACTCTCTTCATTATCCTCAACAACCACGGACTCATTTTTTGGATTGAATAACCATAATTTCAGACTCTGAAGAGTAAAACATTTGATGGATGAGGGTTGCTGCAATTAATTTTAAGCAGCAAGGACACGCTGTGGAGATCTACATCTATTTTCCTTGAATCCACAGTGGACTCTCACTTTTGTTTCGACTATCCCAACAGCTCTGGGCATGGCAACTTAAATGAATATTTTATTGCACCGGAATATGTAGTGAATTCTCATTGAAACTGACAACAAATGCTTGTTGACAAGTTTTAAAATTGCCATTTAAATGAAAAATATCTATATTTCAATCTCACGAAGGATAAAATCCCTTATAGAGTAGATTCATTATTAAGTCAGTTTGTCTCTTCTTCATGGTATAACTAATGTATTCTTAAAACCTTTGAACTAATTGAGATTACAGGAAGAGTAACACTATAAGGAAAAAACTGTGTAGGTATTGTTTTTAAAAGAAGAATCGTTCCTTTTTTTCTGCGAAATCGAGTAAAGCATTCATTCTAGTGACTAAAATTATTGAATAACGTATATATATGCTGTCAATGTCAGTGATTCTTTTATATCTTAACTTGTGAATTTGTGTTTGATTGGTACAGGCCAACTCGTCAGATTTCACAAATTCAATCCAGGTGATTCTAAACTAGTCAAAGAATATTTCCCAAACTGTATTCTGTACTATTCTGTAGACTAATGCATTGATGACTGCACACTGTACATGAAAAGTAAATGTAAGTGTTTTATGGATGATGAAAAATGCAATATATACTGAATGTTACAGGTTTAATATCCGAGTGTCATTGATACAAAAATATACTAAAGTAATTTTAAAGGTATGAAAAGTGTACATTTCTTGTCCTGGAATCTTCTTATCTTCGAATATGGAAAATGTCGAAAGTAAATCTTTAGTAGAACATATGTGAGTGATTTTCAAGTCCTGAATGCCAAAATGAGTTTCCCATTACGACTTATGGTCCTTATAAAAGCAGAATAGGTGCCATCCTTGGGATATTAGCTAATTTAGGCTGTGATGCATATTAAGTGCCATCAGAGTTTTCTCTAGATTTTAATGTGACTTGAAGATCCTTGTTTAAGAAAAATAAAGCTTAACTTACCTCACATGGGATTGATTAGTCTAAAAATGAATATATTTCAATATTTCTTCCCTTTTGTAGTCTTCCGTGTGATGTGAGTAAACATTCTATAACGCTGAGTCGTGAAACTGGCTTCATATGTCATACAAACAGTAATCTTCACCCAGGGTTTTGACTAAACATAATCCTTTGTTTAGAACAGATGCCAGTGTACGGTTGTATAATCTTTCATAAGCTTCAGTGTCACCCACGGGAATTGGATTAAAACTAAACTCAAAGTTGACTAAATATTCTTACAGAAAATAGGGCCTATCAGTCCCCGTCTTCAAACAATTGTCAGCATGAGTAACGGTGATACAGAATCTCTAATTGGTTCTGATTCGGACTACCAGAGTGGCGTTCGTATTGCCCAGACTATCTTGAAAAAATATAAGGGCAGAAGTCATGCTCAAAGGATTGGTAGAGCCTCTAGAAAAAGCCCTTCTCTAAACTTCTCCTCGTATCGTATAGAAGATGAGAATAGTAGCTCTGAGGATGGGAATAGCAGTCCTAGAAAAGAAGAGAAATCTAAAAGAAAATATGATAGGTTTTCAAGAACTAATCATTATATGCAGGACGAAGAGAATGATCACGATTGCTTTGACTCGAAATATCCCATAGCCCATCATGATCTTTATTGTCAGAAAAGTTCTTCTTCTTCCTCATCGTCTAGGGAGGATAACAGCTCTAACTACATAGGTCAGAAGGAAATTATTCTAAAATTATTTTGAACTGCTACAATTTGTCATATGCACTTAATAGAAAGATTTGATTTATGGTTTAAGTTAATGTAAACTTTTTCATGTTTGTTTTCTGTTTGCTTTCACTAACTCATATGCAGTACTAAATAACATGTCCCTTTTCCGTGCATGAAAATACATTGATATATTATTATCTGTGATCTGTGACACTTACTTGCTGAAATCAAGTTAAATATTGAAGCTCTTATGAGTTTAAAACTAAAGACTTTGACTGACTGACTGACTGGGATGGGATAGGATTGGTGGGGTAAGGAGAGAGGGGGGTAAAGGATGGGAAGGATTGGAGGGGTAAGCACGAAATTTAAGGAAGTAAGAGTTAATAGAGAGGGGCAAACCCTCTTGCTAAGTTTTTATTAGGTATGATTTTACTGTCCCAGTATTACTTTCTCTCTCTCTCTCTCTTTTTTTTTTTTTTTTTTTTTTTTTTTTTTTTAGTAATGATGAGGAATTTTTTTAAGATTTTTATTTAATTACTATATATAGGTTCAGGTGGATGTCCCAAAAAAACCGGAGAAATTCTTTTCCACCAGGCGTGGTCATTGATAAATTCGTGTTCTAAAGTGTTCAAAGCATTAGTTTCTTGAAGAAATTCTTCAAAATCGATTTCCATTTTACCCCAGGTTCTGGATGCTAATTTATAAATATAGGTGTTAATTGGTTCGACTTTGAGGTTCTTATGAATTTCTTCCATTTTCTCTATGTATGGTGGGGTTTCAGAGAGAATTCTTCTTAAGTTTAGATTTTGGATAGCTTGGAGACTTAAAAGTTTACTTTTTGGTAAGATGCAGGTTGGAATTGGGGGGTATATTAAGATAGGTCTTACTAAAGTTTTATATAGGGTGACTCTGTTTTTAGTTTTGAGCAGGTTAAATCTACGTAACTTTGTGGAGGCAAGTTTACTTTGAATTATTCTATTTTTTATGTGAGCTTTCATTCCTGTTCTGTTAATTGTAAAGCCCAAGGTTTTCAGACTGTTGGAGAAATTTATTCTATTGTTATTTATTATTACATCAGATGGTTTGAGAGCAGAAATAGATAGAAGTTGGAATTTGTTAATATTAGTTTTAATTTTCCATTTTTTCTCGTATTCGTTTATTCTAAGTATTTCCCTCTGAGTTTTAAGTGCTAGAAATCTTTTATTATGATCCGGAATTACTTGAGTGATGTCATCTGCAAATATTATAGTTGAACAACCTATACCTGGTTTGGGTATATCTCTCGTGAATATAGTATAGAGGAGTGGACTCAGATTTGATCCTTGAGGGACCCCTGCTCTAAGTTCAAATTGGGTACCTAAATATTCATTAATTTTGATAATTGACTTTCTATTAGATATGAAATCTGATAAGATTTTAGTTATTAGTGGGGGTAACTGGAGTTCTATGATTTTGTATCTGAGTCCATCTCTCCATACTTTGTCAAAAGCAGAGGAAACATCCCTGCTCAGGACATTGCACTTTTGCCTGAGCTTTTGTGAGATGGCTATTTTTTCATATAGGTATGTTAGTGCAGTATGAGTACCTCTTCCTCTTCTAAACCCGTGCTGGTTAGAGGGAAAACAGTCATTTATTTCTAGATAATTATAGACTCTAGTATGTAGTATTTTTTCAAATATTTTCCCTGGGACTTCTAGGAGAGATATAGGACGATAATTATTAGCTGAGGTGGTGCTTTTTCCAGGTTTAGGTATAAAAATCATTATTGACAATTTAAATTTTGTTGGGAAATAACCTATGGATAAACAAGAGTTAAAAATATCTAATAATTCGTGAATAGCTATATTAGGCAGGTGGGTTAGTATTAGTTTATTAATGCCTGAATGTCCAGGGGCTTTGTTTTTCATACTTTTTTTAATATCTTTGATGTCGGCTATAGTAATAGGAGATGTTAGATCATCTCCTGGAGTTAATCTATTTAAGCCTACGTTAAATAAGGGAGTGATTAAATTTGCGTTTTCTTTCAGAAAGTTACATACTGTTCTTTCATGGGCTAAGTCATAGTTTAGATTTTCTTCAGCACTAATAAAGACTTTAAAATCAAATAATGGCTGTTGAGTGTGTAGCACTTGCTTAACCATCTCCCAAATTCAGAAATTTAAGTTTTGGTATGAGTGATGTGCAGGCACTGTTTATTTGC
>JAXCGZ010004135.1:20000-60000 GCA_037179515.1 Halocaridina rubra
ATATTAATAATATGAACGTTAACTCCTATTCCAGAGATTGATGACAACTTTAGGTTTAATATTTAGGCCTCTTTATTATGTGCATAGATAAAACACGTGTGTATCTTTCTTTATGGTGTCTTTGTGAGCTTTCTTCACATATACTGTGCCTGTATTTTTTTCATATCTACAGTTGTATTTAATTATATTGTTGTTCTGGCAAAGGTTTCCATATAGTAAGTACAGTATTTCTATGTTGCCTAAGTTATAGACATTACGAAATTCAGGTTACTACTTTAATTTTCACAAAAAGTACTTAGTTATGCAGCGATGTGAGAGATCATGGTGTTGTGATTCTTTGATGTTAGGAAGGCATATTCGTGGTTTATACTGTTTACTTGCTTTTTTATTTAAAATAGTTCCAGTATCCCACTGATACCAGCAACATGACCTCAGCTTTCCATTCCCCGCTCCCATATTCCCTTTTGATATGATATGACACACACAGGAATAAAATCCAGGAAGTATTTTTCCCCCCCCTCACAAGGAATATCCTTTTCTGTTACATCCTACAACATACAGGGATCAAAGTAGAAATTCTTTCCCCTCCACCACTTGGGCTCTGCTTAGTAAAAATAATTAGGTTTCAAGTTTAGAATGTTAGTTACTTTCATTTCTATCCACTGCCATACTGACTAAATACTTTGGGCTATTAAAAGGTACACCTCATCAGTGACCTAATTTCTTTGTGATCTAAAATATTAGAGAAGAATTTATATTTGTAACTTCGAATTTTCACTTGAGGAATGAGCAAACGAAACCATAGAAAATGTACATATTTTTTCAAGTGTGAAAACATCAATGCATATTTTTTTTTTACTTGAAAACTGCAGAATTCGCATTTTTGCTTTAGAATATAGTATTTCATCAACCACCTCATATTTTTATTGGTGTTGTTAATGTTGCTGCTGAGATTAGTCCCCTCTCTGGCTTATCCCCTCAAGAGTTTCTTGCAAAGGTGTCGTGTGATCATAACATGTTGGGAAAGACCACATGGTCCTTCTCATTGTGTAGGCCCAAGTTATTATCACATTTTGCATTAAATTCAACCTTTGTTTTTTTAAATAGGAAATTCATTTTGTATTGGTTTGTATTGAAATATATTCATGTTATCGTTTGTGTTATTTGTCGTTACTTTCCTTATTTTTCGTATTCTTGGCAGTATGAAGGAAATATAAAAATATCATATCTTTTACAGCAGTTTTATATACTATCTCTTTCCCTGTAAGCTGTCAACAAAATTAATTAAGTCTCAGTTGCAGGGCCTGGCTGCCACACCCAAGCAAAGAAATCTCGTAAAGTCTCTCTTGACATCTAACAGGTTACTGACTACTTTAAGTACCTCTCGGGTGGTTAAAACATTGACATTGTATGGCATCATGACTTCATTTGAAGTCAAGATGGCGAGCGTTTTGAAGTCTTTTCACCTCATACTCGCCATTCACCCCCTGAGCGAAATTTTCCACAGATGCCTGACTCACTGGTAAAGGATTAAACACAATCACAATGTTGATCAAGATCCTACAGCCAGTCAAGCAGGTTCTTTTTGTTTTACATTTATTATTTCGTGCAATTTTTAGAACACGTAGCATTTTAACTTACACAACTTCATTACACAGTTTACTTTTGCGTTGTATTGTACTTCTTATAGCACATCTTACGAATTATTAATATTTCAGGAAGTGGCAAGTTTAACCGAGCAATGCTGCTGAATGTTGGTGCCTTGGAGGCTCTCAAGCAATACAAGTACGACTGTTTTGTTTTCCATGATGTGGACCTCTTACCCGAGGATGATCGTAACCTATACACTTGCCCTGAACAGCCCCGTCACATGTCTATTGCTATTGACTCCATGAGTTATAAGTGAGTAATGCAATTTCATAATTGCATTAGATGTAAGATATTATCTAATCCAGTTTGCATCTACTACTAATGATGGTTTAACTTATAACTTATTTGCTTTGCATATTAGGGATTTCACTATGTTCCTTTACAGGGGAGCGAGCTACAGATTGACTTTTGTTTAGAACCTAGTTCAGTTTAATTGCACTTAGAGTTTGATACTGGGGGTTCATTCTTTTGAAAAAATTAACCACATCCATTATGTACAAACAAATGTTGTTTTTTAACAGAATGATGAATTGTTATATACATCTATGAAACAAGTAATTATTATTTTATAATAAATCAATATTGGTGGAGAAAAAAAGATGGAACAAATCAGCTCAATGTGCCAAATTAATGTCAAATATTTTTTAGAATATGATATCAGTATGCTTTAGAAAGAAACACTTATCGTTTCTATTACCACAGACTTCTGAAATTATAAATTAAGAGTTTTATATACAGTATTACAGAATTAGCTTTATTTAATACTCTTTGATGTAATATTATTGCATGATGCTGTAGCCTGCAGAAGTTAAGGGAGATGGCTACAATTGTGACAGATATCAGGGGCAGCCCGACCTCAGTATATCTTTCTCTCATCACCTTTTCCAGAATAAATATTTAAAGGGATGGCATTACCAACTACTTGGAAATATGAGGATTTTTTTTTCACTCAATTCCAGGGATAAGACAGTTTTAAATGTATACGCAGATATGATAATATTTTATTTTGGTTAGGAATAAAATTGTTTTAGTTTCTGTAAAGAGAATTGATATATATGATTTTACTGTCCTTTTGTAGAGTTCATACAAAACACAGGGACTATGAAGGCAAAAGTTTTTTCAACTTATTTCCGAGATAAAGCAGTTGTAATTATAAATGTAGAATTATAATACTTTATTTTGTTGTGTAGGAACAAAATTGCTTCAGTTTCTATAACTTAGTAGGGCTATGAATTTTTGGTCATTGCCCAGTGAGGAATATCTTAATCATTTGTTTTAATTTCTACTTGTATAAGGCAGAAGAGAAAATTATATTAGTTTTAAATTTATGCTTAAGAGTTCTGGTGATTATATGTATGCTTTGACTAGACCATCCCTTTACTAGCGAAGTTAAGGCCTTTGTAAGTCAATAAATAGATAACTAGTATGATGAAAGGGATATCCTTGCATTTTAGAGAAAAAGAATTTTACACTTATTCCTTGTAATCCATAGCAATCAACTGAATGGATAGGAGAGACAGTGTTGAGAATCTTTTCTCTTGTAAATATATTTTTTCTTTGTTGGAGAAATATTGACTTATGAAGAGAGGAATATGCTGGATATTTTGAGGCTCTTCCACCTCTCATTTTATATTACAATTATTGCCATCTGGTGGCTTATAAGCTGCATGTGGTGTCTTATTTGAAATATATGGAATTAATGGTAAAAATTATTTTATTCAGATTACCTTACAATGATATCTTTGGAGGAGTGAGTGCCATGACTGTCGAACAGTTCAGAATAGTAAATGGTTTCAGCAACAAATTCTGGGGTTGGGGTGGCGAGGACGACGACATGTCTAACAGAATCAAGTTCCACGGGTTTTTTATCTCTCGCTACCCTGCTAATATTGGCCGTTACTCTATGCTTTCCCATAGGAAAGATGAACCTAACCCCAGAAGGTAAGGATATATATAATTTCTCCGGAAATTTTACCTTTTGTCCATTTTGGAATTATTATACTGTCTGTAATTATATAGTTATATACATTGAAAGTCTTATATTTTGTAGGTATGCACAACATTATCTAAAAGCTCATCTAATATGATGTTGATAACACATGTGTCAGAAAATATAATTGTCTATTTATGCTTTAGTAGTTACTCAGTATAATAAGTGATAGTCTTGAAACTGTTTGAGTAGATTTTTTTTTTTTATATGAAGCTACAGAAAAAACATAGATTTTTATTCTCAAGTTCGATAAATATGAAGACGCTGTTATCACATTGACCTCACACACCAGATTTTACATACACTTTGGCCTCTGAGTTGTTAGTGCTGGAGAGCAATAGATATCTCCTATCCCTAAGCAGTTTTGTCAAATAGAAACCTAAGGAAGCACAAGCTCCTTTTAAGATTTTCCCCAATGACTTATATAACAAAATTGTAATCCAAATGGTTGAAAAGATAATGGCAGATGAACAGCATGCATTTCATGATTACTACTTAAATATTATACCATCATTAAAAACACTGGCCCTGTTTTAATAACAGTGTGATATGCTTAAAAAATATTTTTTTTTTACCAAAGTGTGAAATTATTTAACCATTTTTTATGAACGTAACTTAATATTATAAGAATGATAGATAATATATGGATGATGTGTATGATAGTCTGTGATGTAGTTCAAATGAAATATCCTTTTAAATTTTTTTATAACTATGATGAGCTCAAGCCATAAGGAATTGATAGTGCATCAGTGTACTATTTGATAATTAAGAAGCTAAATTATCTTATCTTAAATGGATAATAGTCCTTACTTTGGTGTTCTGTGATTAAGAGCCTCCTTAATCAAAGTGGTATTGCATGACGCTTCCATACCAAACATCCAGAAGTGTCACTCCTCTAGTAATCAAAAACTTAATCTCTTATTGACGTGTCAGTCTTTTGGTAAGAGTTGGGTTGATGTATATAGCCATGTAGACCATGCTTAGTGAGTTAATTGGAAGCTCATGTAGGACTTAACAGAGATCTTAAATAACATTATGCATAGTTGTGAAATATAGGTTTGAGAAAAATCCATTAATATTCAACTAAAACTAAGTAGAAACTAATTAAAGAAATAATAATATGTAAGTGAGATAATATTCTCATACATTATATTTTAGGTACCAGTATCTTTATGACGGGAAGAAGAGGTTTAAGTCGGATGGTTTAAACAGTGCCAAATACAGGGCGTTGGATGTTCAGCTTCGACGTCTCTACACTTGGGTTTATGTTGATCTCTATCCTTCGTGATCGAATATATTACACTGACTGGTGTTGGTGTTTTTCATTGTTATGGCTGTCATTCATACATCCTCACTATTTATATGAGCATTTGCATTCATATTTCATACGTATATCTCAAATATATTTTGATTCCCAAAGTGCAATTTATCATAAGAGATTTCTTATTTCCTCTAACATGTGATTAGCAAAGAACTTTTAAAGAGTTTTCGTCTATTCTAGGATGCCAAAGTCTGTAGTAAATATGAGAATGAAAAGAAGAGGTGCTCACAAATTCCTTTATATTTTATTCTGTCAAGTCTTTCTACTCTTCCTGCAGTTCTTTGGCTTGATCAGTCAACTATTAGTCCACCATACCAAATGACCCGAGTGTGAGACTGCCTCATGACATTGTGGAAAATTCAAAACTTTGTTTTATCAATAATGGTGTGTATCATTTTCTACCTCTACCAATTCAGCGGACATGAGGGTACGCCAGAAATAGCAGACTGTGTTTGGAAAAGTATTGTGTCATGAGCTCTGGTAGAAGGAATGATAGCCATATGGCTATTCTGTAATTCTATGTCTGTATATAAGAAATAATTAGGTGAAAAATAACATTATCCTGGATTGTGATAAATTGAGAGAATATGATTAGGTGTTATTGAATGTTAGGCCTGCTATTATTCCCTGGTTACTGTAATTACCTGCTTTTGATTTAAAACTTATCAGTAGTTTTTTTCAAAATCCTTTGTTTAAAACATACTTCATTATAGTCAGTATTGTACTGAGATTGAAAGATGTGATAAAAATGTTCAGTCATTATATAGATGTTACATCTAATATTTAAAACATACTTTTTTATAATCAGTCTTGTGCTGAGATTGGAAAAATGTGATAAAAATATTCAGTCATTATATAAATTTTATATGCAAGATTTCGATATTGTACTGAATGTTATTGGTAAAACTTTTATTATATTCTTATGTTACCCATTTTGGTATTGTTTTTGAACTTGCTAGTATTCTGTATTTTTCGTAAATTATATACAGTACTCTTATAAAGGTAGATGCTTTGAGTTGTGTGGTGATATTGATATATCTTATTTGACCAGTATATAGATTTTTTTCATCTAAGCTGGGTACTATATTTTCCATTGTCACTCTCTCCCAAAGCGTTTATGAACACAAAATCTAAATACGTTCTTTTTGTTTTCATACAAGCATTTTCCTTTTGTTCTTTTCTAGAGCTTAGGACTGTCGTATGTAATCCTGTTTGTGTACTTAAGCTTGTGGTGCAGTCGATAGGGCCTGCTATTTCCAGATGTGTAGTCCTTATGCTAGGGAAGATGGCAGAGTCTAGGTTAGATGCCACTGCTGTCTTTTTGCATTTTTGGCATGTCTTACTGAAATAAAATTTCACTTTTTTTTGCCACAGAATGATCTGGGATCAAACTCAAGAAGCTGCATTATGCTGTGATTATTCCCCCTAGGTTGCATGGTGCACCGATATGACTATGTAAATTAGTACAGTAATAGAGAGCATTTATGCAACTCTGTGAATGTTTTTAAAAAAATTTGCACAAAAGTGCAATAGAAATTAGCAATATTTATGTTTAGCCTTATTCAACTGTTGCAGTAAACTTAAGTTTGAAAGATATCACTCTTTTATTAGACTCTGTTACATTTAAAAAGACTGAATAAATAGAAAGTCCCTTGAAAGCTTATGTAATAATGAGACCCTTACTGTCCTCCCTTTTATTGTTCAAGTGTATCTACCTAGGTGGTTTCGGTAGGATATGGTGTCTTGTTCAAGAAATATTCAGCATTGATAGAGGTGTTACATTTCATCTTCAGTCTTCACCTTGTGTAAATTTTTTCTCGGAAAGAACCTCTGTTGCCTGAGCTCATGGTAGAGTAGTTCCCACAATAGTCTGCTATGTCCATTTGTGTACTAATTGCTTGCTAAATTGGTAAGACTTAATGACATATGCCACTACTGTCCTTCCACATCTAGGCACAAGTCAGAAAAATTATTTCTTTAAAAATCTTGTATGTAAAGTATAATCTCTGTGAATCTCCTAGCTAGATTTAGTTTTCAAAGTGATATTTCTGTAGATCTGTTAAATGTGAAAGAGCTAGTCTTCAAGAATGCTCTTGTTTTATTTTTAAATAATATATTTCTTAGAGTTCACCTGTAAAACAGCAGTGATATATTTAATTTTGATGCATATGAAATTTCCATTAGTGCACTTCAAAAGTACTGAACTATCTTTCAAATTTCTTGAATATGTATATACATTCTTGCTAAACATATAAATGATTATCTATTTGTGAAAGTATAGTGTCTATTAATATTAGAAAATATCTTTTTGACAGTGAAGCATCATTTCTATAATAGTTCAGTGATATGTTTCAGCATTTTACTGAACTGTGTCCATTATAGTAATATATTTTCTAACCTTGTAACATTTATGTTACAATGTTGTTGACACTTTAAGAGTCTCTTTCAAATATCGTCTTGCATATCAGTGTAATATTAAGATAACTTGAAAATATTGTAATTGTAACATTTATGTGCACCTATCGTTCCAGTGGTGGTGATATTTCATAAAAAATAGCTTACTGTATAATTTACTCGTATTTATTTCTTCGTGATATATTAATTGTATATTCAGAGAGGGTGTTACCAAACATAAGTGATATATTGTTTGAGACGACAATAATTTTTATATTTAGTGCATTGTTATTCTTACAGCTATAGATAATTATTATTTCCATTTTTGGGGTGTATGAAAAAGATTAACGACCTTCCATTCCTCTAGAATAAGTCTAGATCTTCCAGGGTACAACCAAGAGGAATGAAATTTTTAACTTTATCAAGATTGGTTGTTGGGCAAGAAAAACAACTCACTCTGGTGTGAGATAGCGCTATAAAATAAAAAAAAGTAATTATTATGATGCTATCAAACTTTTGAGTCTGAGGTCTAGTTCTGCATATTGCATTTATTGACATGTTTAGTATGTATGGTGTGCATAAGGTGAATTCCTGCAAATGTTTGCGATTAGCGAGATGAGAAGGAGTGTTATTATTGTTATAATGCCTTTTATATTTTATATTTTTGGGTGTGGCCACCTTTCTAATTTTCCTATGAGAAGGCAGTATGTATTAAACAATAAAATAATTACGGTGTTATATGCTTAAAGCATGAGAACAGTAAATATATTACTTTGATATTATCCTGGATTCACAGTGAAGCAGACTCAACAGCTCTTTGAGACTGGGGCCAATATCTTTCAAAAAGTAGATACTAGTGTCACATCATTTACTACAGAGGTTTCCTATTTTGTTATATGTGTGTAGCTGTATTCAGGAAGGAGAGTTATACCATATGCTCTGTTTTTTCTGTGTAGAATTTTGTATTTGCTTTTTGAGGATGGAGTTGATTTTTGTGCCAATAAATGTACCAAGAATATTTCTGTTCCTTATATGAGTAGGTGTATTATTTACAAAGACTACAATACCCTATGTAAGGAGGATGGCCATATCAAAGCATAACCTTGACTACTCTTGGGAGAACACATGAAAGGGAAGCCCCTAGTCCATTCACTCTGTTCTGTTAAGTTCACTTTTACGACGTGCACATGAAGAGAGATGCTGATTGCTTCTGCCCTCAACCCTGGAGAAAGAAGGAAGAAAATACATAGAGAGAATGAACTGTGGGAGGGAGAGGACCCACCATTTCACGTAATATGAAGAGGTAACTTTGTAGTTCATTGTTTTCTTTGAAATATGGCAAGCGTTTGTTCGTTCTCTTGTTAGTAATGTGTATTCTTATTAAATATGACTAGGATTACTTTAATGATTGAAGGATTGTCTATGATACACACCTATGTGAATCTCTCAAAATTGGTTGAACCATCATTATAGTAATTCTCTATGTTCATATAGTAAGTGTGATCAGAAATCAAAATTAATTAAGATTAACAAAAGTTAAGTTTTGATGTAAAGTATATCTAATAACGCCAAAGTGTTATATTCTATATGCTCAGAATATCTTAGCAATGGCAGTATTATCTGTATTTTTAAGAGCATTTCAATTATTAAGTACTTTTTTCATGATCATATAGAATTATTCCTTCTAATTCCCAACTTAGATGATTGGTTTAAGAAGTAGTTTGCTGTATGTAGATTTAAGTACATCTTGTAATAAGTTCTCAGTCTTTGGAAGAAGAACCATGTGATGATTTGAATCCCTCCAGTGTGTCTAATGTGGAAGTAAGTTCCTTATGTATTATTTATTTCATGTTATATATTACTACATTTAAAACTGCAGTCACGGCAAAGTCAACCAGTCTCATAAAGAGATATTACCCTTAGAAGTGTTCGAGTGCAATTATCACTAGTAAAACACTGATCTTTTATATCATTCATGAATTGATATTAATTACTCTATTCATCTGAGGTGACTGGAAGAATATGAAAAAAAATTTTACTTCATACAGTATTTCCTGTAATGACAGCTGCATATTTTATTTCTCAACATATATGACTTGCCATATATACTGGACCTTGTTGAACATATGGTCAGTAGTGAATTGGAAATGGTCATCATTAATATATTATTCACGTACTTGGTATTCCAACAGATATAGTCATTATATTAGTGCAACAGATGATAACGTTTTACATTGAGACAGTTTCAATTACGACTTAATGTATCTGGATACTCTACAGGCTATGTAATCAAGTATGCTAATTAGTAATTTATATTGACTGATTGGTTATTAGGTTATAAGAGACTGTATAGAATAACTCTATGCCTTGTGGTGAGGGAGAATGAATTGTGATTAAAAGGGATTTGTGAGCGAAAGACTTGGAAATTCTTCATCCCTGATAAAGGAAGTGCTGATGTTAGGGGGTATGATGAAGCTCTGCTGCCTCCCTTTTGTTCAGTTGTGGCCACCTTTGCTAGCTTTACAGTGATATGTCATATTAAAAATATGAAATTGTGCTTGAAGTGATCCATTTATATATTATGTGTATACAAGGACCTCAAAAAACCTCTCTTGTAGAGTGTGAGGCTGATTTAGAGCATTCACTCATTCACCCAAAGACCGACTCACCATTCCCTTTCAACATTATATTACTGTTCTATCCCTGCGAAAGGGAATAGACTATTAATATATTCCTGGCTTTATGAAGTATTTGGTAAAGTCGGTAAAAGCACAAGCTTATAGACACAACCACAGTTTGTGTGCTTGTCGTGGGCTTAATTGCTGTTGGAGGATCGATCACTAACATATTGCAGAACTCCATATTTTAATGGAATATTATACAGTAACTTTCACTTAAAGAAAAAATATGAGTGAATATGAGCAGATGTGCTTTATATATGTATTATTGGGGTACCGTCGGTTATAGTTCTAAACAAGCTTACACTTGGAACTTATTTCATCATGGGTTGCCATTTCATTTATTACTGTAATTGGCTTTGACTTCTGGTGTTAATACTACCATCTTTCTTCTCAATAACATATACCATTCTCTTTCCTTTACACTCAATTGTACAACAATTATGCCCATGGATAGCCAGTTGCTAAGGTTATCTTCCCAAAACCTGCTTGTTTGCTTTTGGCATGGGAATACGGAGGCAGTAATCTCGTCCCCCAAGGCAAGAGAGAGAAAGTGAAATATGCAGAGTAAAATAGAATAAACCAAGAGATGTATAGGACTTGCAACTCCTCACTTGGATACTAAATATTACTCTACGAGAAGGTTATACTTTATGACTGAAAAGCGTGAGACATTAAAGAGTGAAACTATTGTGATTCATTTTTTTATATCATACATATATTATTGAGTATATAGTATATTTTGTAACTCCATTTGATTGGAAACCTGTTGAAATACAAATTGGCTTTAGAATTTTTGAAAGATACTAAGTTATTAGAATATATGAGACTATATAGTGGATGATTGGAAAAATAAGGAACTTATACTTCAAATCTTATTAGGTGATAAGTCATCCCATAATCATTTAAATTTTGATTTAGGTTGTGGATTCTTTGCCATTTTCTCAGAAGAAAATTGAAAGATACACTTGTGCATAACCAACTTGAATGAAGAAAAGGTTAATCTTCCAAATATCTGCAGGTGTAAGCGCTGTCATTTTACTGTCATTCAGCATGAAGATTTATCAGTGCATATCATTCATTGCTACAAAATATTCTTCATGCGGTATGCATTTTTTGAATAGTTTCATCTTCATATGATCATTCTTAATACAAAACTTGTTGGCTGTGGAATGAAGTCACATCGATTTTGCAATTTTTTTACGGCTTTAATGAGTGGATTTTTCATCCTTTAAGAAAGACTTTGGCATTTGGTACAAGCAAAATGTGTATATGCAAAGTTTTGCCTGACCATATTAAAGTTGCCGTTTCAAGATAGAAGTGCTTTAGTCTGAGATATATTGTGATTATTGTTAGTTAATATCCTATTGTATTTATTGGATAATGTAAAGGGGTTTCTTGAATTAAATTGCAAAAGCTGTCATCTTTGTGATTTTGGTTGGGTGTCATTTATGGGAGTGGGGTATTTTCAGTGATGACATGGTAGTATTGCTTCAAATAGATGGTTAGCTTGTGGAATTTAATTTTAAAATCAGGGTGCAGTGGTGGGTTAGTGTATAACATGAACATTTATTTTCATATTCACATGGTCACACTAATGCTTGAACTGATTACCTCCACTTTTCAGCATTTCACCATCTCCTCTTAATTGAATCTCTAGAAGAAATCGTATTTTAATTTGTTGTAGATAATCATATGTTGATAGTAATTCAGTATTCTCCTGAAGGAAGCTCTGATTATATGTAATGGTTTTGGTGTATTAGTTTTATCCCTTCATGTTACAAATAGTACTCCCTTTCTATACCTATTTCAATTTTATATCTACCAAAAAATAAAAGGTGCAGGTTCTTATATAGCTTGCAGCTTGTGTTTTAACCTGCATGATGTGCTTTTCTGTTTTCATTTTATCATACTTTTTTGTTATATGAAGGTCTTGAATTATTAGACTAGGTTGCAAAAAAAATATTATCCCCAGTTTTTTCCACTGTAACTCATCTCTTTTTTTTCTGCATGTTATTAGATGTTTATGTGTATCTTTTTTATGTTTAGGAAAACATGAAGGTCTTAATATCACAAAGATGTCATAGGATATTGTGCTTTGGTTTGAATGCCATGCATCCATTTTAGAGTAATTGTGAAGCTAAGAATATCTCTACTCCTTGGCCTATCAGGTTAGAGAATTTACCATTAATTTCTTACCCTCTCTTGGAACACACTTTTCCCCCGAATTTTTAAATTAAACAATACAGTAATTCATTTGTAAAGCTCTCATTTCTATTAAGCAAGCAGTCCTAGATTAACATGAATGTTCTTATTGATCATATATATACGCTATATATATATATATTATATATATATATATATATATATATATATATATTATATATATATATATATATATATATATATATATATATATAATATATAATATATATATATATAACGCTATCTCAGGAGGATTTGAGGTAGGAAGAGTGGTATTACATGTGATAAATAGATTATATATGTATTGTACATACATACTTGTACATTATTTAGAAATTTCTCATAATTATTGTTCTCGTAGGGAGGAATTTTTATGTGCAGAAGAACCAACTCCTTTTTTTTATATGCTAAACTTTGCACTTTTTGAAAATATCTTCCAATTTACCATATTCTTCCTGAAACTTTGTAGCTATATCAATAATAAATGAATATTTCTTAAATGTCTTTTGTTTTCCACATTTCTGTTTTTATAATTTACTGTTCATTATTTAGTATTAGCTCAATCCTAGTGGTGATTTGGAGAGAATATCAACCTGATTTATCCTTCTTGGGGAAGACAAATAAAAGGGGTATCCTTGGTGGGTGGGAGAAAGAATTTTCCAGTATATTCCTTTCGTGGCACCAGATGTGATTAATTAGGATATGCTTGGTGATAATGGAAAAAGAATTGTAGCCATATATATATATATATATATATATATATATATATATATATATATATATATATATATATATATATATATATATATATATATATATATATATATATATATATATATATATATATATATATATATATATATATATATATATATATATATATATATATATATATATATATATATATATATATATATATATATATATATATATATATATATATATATATATATATATACAGTAATCCCTTGCTATATCGCGATTCCCCTTCTGCGAATTCAGTGCATCACGGATAGTTTTGGAGCATATGTATTTTATATCCCAAATTTTCTGGGTATGTTACAGGGATCCACTATGGATGGATTCGGTTTTACGTCACGAACTCCCTTTTCTACTAAGGACTAGGACGGTTGCCTTCTTACGAAGGCCTTTTTTTGGCAAATGTAATCGTTACCCTGAGTGTATGCCCTTACTAACCTCAGTCCGTGACGGGGCGCGAACCCTCAACCTGCCGCCTCACTCGTGGTTTCATTTTAGCATTTAATTCAATTCCCAATCTCATTTGGGCCATGAAATAACCAAATAAGCACATTACATATGTGAAAACATGAGTAATTATTTTACCCCAACCGGGACTTGAACCTAGGACTTATGATTACTAAGTCAAGGCGCTACCATACACCACAGAAGGTTAAAAGGAATCCAACCTTATAGCTTATATCTGCTATAATTAGGAATGAACGCATTCTATCTGAATGCCACTGTGTTCATATTACAGATTCCCCAACCTCACTCGTGGCTTCATTTTAGCATTTACTTCAATTCCCAATCTCATTCGGGCCATGAAATAACCAAATAAGCACATTACATATGTGAAAACGAATTATTTTTTTACCCCGACCGGGACTTGAACCTAGGACTTATGATTACTAAGTCAAGGCGCTACCACTACACCACAGAAGGTTAAAAGGAATCCAACCTTATAGCTTATATCTGCTATAATTAGGAATGAACGCATTCTATCTGAATGCCACTATGTTCATATTACTGATTCCCCAACCTCAATCGTGGTGTAGTGGTAGTGTCTTGACATAGTAATCATAAGTCCTAGGTTCAAGTCCCGGTCGGGGTAAAAAAATTATTCATGTTTTCACATATGTAATGTGCTTATTTGGGTATTTCATGGCCCGAATGAGATTGGGAATTGAATTAAATGCTGAAATGAAGCCACGAGTGAGGTTGGGGAATCTGTAATATGAACATAGTGGCATTCAGATAGAATGCGTTCATTCCTAAGTATAGCAGATATAAGCTATAAGGTTGGATTCCTTTTAACCTTCTGCGGTGTAGTGGTAGCGCCTTGACTTAGTAATCATAAGTCCTAGGTTCAAGTTCCGGTCGGGGTAAAAAAATGATTCATGTTTTCACATATTTAATGTGCTTATTTCGTTATTTCATGGCCTGAATGAGATTTGGAATTGAATTAAATGCTAAAATGAAGCCACGAGTGAGGTTGGGGAATCTGTAATATGAACATAGTGGCATTCAGATAGAATGCGTTCATTCCTAAGTATTGCAGATATAAGCTATAAGGTTGGAATCCTTTTAACCTTCTGTGGTGTAGTGGTAGCGCCTTGACTTAATAATCATAAGTCCTAGGTTCAAGTCCCGGTCGGGGTAAAAAAATGATTCATGTTTTCACCTATGCAATGTGCTTATTTGGTTATTTCATGGCCCGAATGAGATTGGGAATTGAATTAAATGCTAAAATGAAGCCACGAGTGAGGTTGGGGAATCTGTAATATGAACATAGTGGCATTCAGATAGAATGCGTTTATTCCTAAGTATAGCAGATATAAGCTATAAGGTTGGATTCCTTTTAACTTTCTGTGGTGTAGTGGTAGTGCCTTGACTTAGTAATCATAAGTCCTAGGTTCAATTCCCGGTTGGGGTAAAAAATGATTCATGTTTTCACATATGTAATGTGCTTATCTGGTTATTTAATGGCCCGAATGAGATTGGGAATTGAATTAAATGCTAAAATGAAACCACGAGTCAGGTTGAGGAATCTGTAATATGAACATAGTGGCATTCAGATAGAATGCGTTCATTCCTAAGTATAGCTGATATAAGCTATAAGGTTGGATTCCTTTTAACCTTCTGTGGTGTAGTGGTAGCGCCTTGACATAGTAATCATAAGTCCTAGGTTCAAGTCCCGGTCGGGGTAAAAAAATGATTCATGTTTTCACTTATGTAATGTGCTTATTTGGTTATTTCATGGCCCGAATGAGATTGGGAATTGAATTAAATGCTAAAATGAAACCACGAGTGAGGTTGGGGAATCTGTAATATGAACATAATGGCATTCAGATAGAATTCGTTCATTCCTAAGTATAGCAGATATAAGCTATAAGGTTGGATGCCTTTTAACCTTCTGTGGTGTAGTTGGTAGCGCCTTGACTTAGTAATCATAAGTCCTAGGTTCAAGTCCCGGTCGGGTAAAAAAATGATTCATATCATATATATATATATGTGTATATATATATAGATATATATATATATATATATATATATATATATATATATATATATATATATATATATATATATATATATATATATATATATATATATATATATATATATATATATGTAATTATATATATATATATATATATATATATATATATATATATATATATATATATATATATATATATATATATATATATATATATATATATATATATATATATATATATATATATATATATATATATATATATATTATATATATATATATATATATGTATGTAATGTATATGTATATGTATATGTATATGTATATGTATATGTATATGTATATGTATATGTATATGTATATGTATATATATATATATATATATATATATATATATATATATATATATATATATATATATATATATATATATATATATATATATATATATATATATATATATATATATATACAGTAAATATATATATATATATATATATATATATATATATATATATATATATATATATATATATATATATATATATATATATATATATATATATATATATATATATATATATATATATATATATATATATATCAATAAATATATATATATATATATATATATATATATATATATATATATATATATATATATATATATATATATATATATATATATATATATATATATATATATATATATATATATATATATATATATATATATATATATATATATATATATATATATATATATATATATATAGACACAGGGAGTCCTCGTAGAGCGTCATTCCTAGTTATTTCAGATGCCATTGAATGATTAATAATTTATTAATAAATAAATTTTTCGACCTACCTGGCTGGTGCGGTAAATTCAAACCACGTGCCAAAACAGTTTATGACCGCAACGGATGAATACACAGCTAGCAGAGCAGCTGTATTCATATATATCAAGTTAATGTCTTTATTTATTTATTTGTGTATATATTTGGTTATATTGAATTTTAAAAAATACCATTCGCATAGCGGTAAATATGATTTTCATTGAAGTACACACGAATACACAGCTAGCAGCACAGCGATATTTGTATTTATCAAGTTAATGGCTTTATTTATTTATATGTAAGAGGAGTATTTAATCTGTCATTACGGGTGTGATTATCATTTATATGACAAACTTCAAACTAAACAAAGGATAAACTTGGCAATGGCTTGCAACCTACATTAAAGTGTTCACATATGCCTGCTGAGTTGCTTGGGAATATATAAACTTATAAACTTTATTTCCATTTTACAATGGGTATTCGTCAGCCAGGACAAGCCCCAACCCCCCACTGTGATGTCCACCCACAGCAGTTCCTGCCAGTAAACAGCTTAAACTCTCGGTCTTGGACGGGGACCGATCTTTCGACCTCGTGAATGCGAAGCCAGCGCGTTACCACTGTACTAGCCAGCTAGGAAACAGGAGATACCCAATCTTCTTTTCCTAATCTTGGACTTTGAAAGTAGTGCTTGAAAGCTGGTGTTTTGCTCTCATCGTTTAGGAGAGGGAAAGCAAATGAAGTACCTCATTATTTTTAGTCGTATATGGGGCGCATTTGATCTCATTGAAGCTAGAGTTCACGAGGGTCTATTCGATTCTTACCCTGTCACTAACATTGCAGGGTGGACATGGACTGCTTGAAACACAATATGTCACTACCTTATCCATAATTTTCTCCTAATACCTCTAGCGTAGAGAAGCTGCGCAAGCCAGAGTGGGGATTTGAACTAAGGACCCCCAGAGTGGGATCAAGGATCAAGTATTTCTGCATATACAATCTTTTGCAAAGTACCCTACTACACAATATGCTACAGACACTCTTAAAATGAGAAATAAGTCACAAGTATAATTACGGCTTTTATATCTTTACATATATGATCAGGAGTTTGCTGAATGAAAATCATGTACAACTGCTTTACTGCGTCCAGATATATATTTTCAACAAGATATTTGGGTTATATAAAGATAATGTTTAAGGAAGTGAAGATAATATTAAGGTCCATACTTCCCAATTAAAAAGTATTATCTCTGGCAGCATCCTGCAAAGTAGCACAACACTTGCGTGGAATGTCCATTATACTTAAGACTACAAGACATGATCCCTTTTAAAGAAGGAGACCGCATAAGATATATTTCCATAGAGTCAAAAAGTCCGAAGAAGAGCCCATTCAAAAAATGCTTTGCTCCTTTGGGGTAAAGAGCTTTCGAAGGTCGTACCTCCATCCCCAGAGGTATGTAAACTGCATATCATAGCTAGTTTTTTAAGGATGTCTCAAAGCTCATGATTCCATGGAAACATTAAAAAGGCAAGGCTTGCTGAAGGGCCATTGCAGTAAATACATTTTTTACTCAGAAGGAGAAATTTTCTTTAAGGAGAGCCCTCGAAAAATGTCTTGCAGTCCTGAGTAAAATATATATTCCATTTTACAATCTGTTCCTTAATTCTAAGGAGTTATTTTATTCTTCAAAATACTCTAGCATACAAAGGTACATTTTAGTGACTACATATACAGTGATCAGTTAGATTTATACAAATACCTCTCCCTTGAAAACGAGTAAATTATCCAACTTTTTTTTTCTAAAATTCCAGACTGCTAAGTTAGTGCTCACAAAACATTTCAAATTTTAAAACAGTGATAAGAATAATGTTATATACATATTCTTACTTAAAGACATCGCCATGTAAGTGAAAGAGAGATATAAAATAAAAGGCCACATATATAAATTAAGTCATTGAGAGAAACTGCATTTGCTGAGTGGAGGATCATGGAGGTTATCTGGGAGCCATGTAGTATGGATGAAGACCCTGCGCACCATAATGATAAAACGACTGCGCACCTTGGAGGTTCATGGCACCCTGCGCATGCGCTGATCCTGCAAACATATGTCCCTGAAATGACAAGACAAATCTTGAAATTTAAGAAAAATTTTGTCTATGATAATGAGATACCTTTTTTGAGCAATGTACTGTTTGAAAGCTTTCCATAATAAGAAAATTATATGCACACGAACATATATATATAGATATATATATATATATATATATATATATATATATATATATATATATATATATATATATATATATATATATATATATATATATATATATATATATATATATATATATATATATATATATATATATATATATATATATATATATATATATATATATATATATATATATATATATATATATATATATATATATATATATATATATATATATATATATATATATATATATATATATATATATATATATATATATATATATATATATATATATATATATATATATATATATATATATATATATATGTATGTATATATATATATATATATATATATATATATATATATATATATATATATATATATATATATATATATATATATATATATATATATATATATATATATATATATATATATATATATATATATAAATATATATGTATATATCTATATATATATATATATATATATATATATATATATATATATATATATATATATATATATATATATATATATATATATATATATATATATATATAATAAGCATAAAAGTAAAAAATATAAAAAATAGTCTTAATGATGGTTAAGGATAGATATAATCGGAAATCATTTATATCTTCTAAAAATGGATGAAAATCACAGGAGGCTTTCAAGGTGAATTTTGAAATTATATTAGAAAATAGATACGGTAATATTATGGGATTAAAAATATTTCGTTCATTGACTGAAAGTTTCCATTGAACTTTGTATATAAAACAGCACAGCTTAATTCAATATTAATCATAACCCACATTCCAAGTTTTCAGAATGAGAATGAAAGATTTTCATAACTAACATGTAGATTAAATTAGGTGAGGCTAGGATAGCTTAAGTTACATAAGGTATATATAGTTTTTTTTTTTAATATAAACATACATCACTTTCTCTACATGTAGCTTACATACTTATTATACTTTTTACAGAGTAATTTTTTTTACTTTGATTTAACTCAGAGAGCGGAGAAAAGTGAAATAAAATGCCAAAAGTTTGCATTTGCTACTCAACCTTCAAGAAACTATTGTTATATCATGAAGAGAGGTAAATACAAACAAATTATGCATTATTAGGTATTAAATAGACAAATATGAATTTCTTGGAGCAAAGGCAAATGCTGTATTTGGCAACAGCTCTATTCTCTATGAAAGGTATACAAGTATTGCTGAAGAAGCGAGAATTTTATGATATATACTGTCCTTATATACCCTATCTTCTTATGTACGTGTAATTTCAATATATTATTTTTCATTTACTCATGGGGCCTCTGTAGCTCAGTGGTAGAGAACGCGAGGAAGAAAATGGTTTCATCCCGTTGTGGATTATCAAACCATGTTTCCCAAGTCCAAAACGTTGGTGTTCACCTCCATTTGAATTAGGACTGTAGCACATAAAAGCGATAAACAATATTGCGAGTTTACTCACGGGGAATGCGAAACGGGAACGTTTTGCACGAAATACCAATAAGCATAAAAATAATAACACATTTACGATCTACGCACCTGAAATAGTTCTTGACCAAAAGGGGGTCTCATAAGATTTGCTGCCATATTGGCAGCCGTGGTGGTGTCATCCCTGAAAAATGCTGCAGAAGACGCTCCTGAAGAAGAAGCAGGTGAGACATTCGAAGGGGGAAAAGACACTGAGGAAGAAGAGGTCGGTGAAGTAGTAGCTGAAGAGGCGAAATTATTTCTTGCAGCTTGAAGAGCCATAGCAGCCTCCATCTTAGAACTTGGACTTGAAACATCTCCCAGGTACTGGTTGGCACTAACTCCGGGGTTGGCATTCCCACTGCCTTGGCTATGTGAAATCAGTGAAGACAAGTAAATACTCACTTATTGCTACAATTAAGTTTGGGAGAGTGTACGTACTGCTACGTAGCTCTCTTACCTTTCCTTAACCACTAATGGTATCTTAGTATCACCATAACAAATATCAAGAAAACAAAAAAAAAGGCACTTATATCTGTATTACAGATTTTGCTACCTGAAAAGTTGAGCCTTGGAAGCATCGAGACCCGAGAAGTGTGCGTGGGAATGAGTAGTATGAAGATGGTCTCGATTATATACTGAACTTTTACCAAAACTGCAATCACTTCGTCCGCTGCTAGTCTCACCTACGTTACTGGGACCTGAAGACGAGCCAGATCTGGAACGGGAAAATGGAAAAGGTAGAGAGAGGAAAAGAAGGAAGGTAGATTAACATATATATGAAATGCGACAAGCCAAGCAGCCTGGAAGCTCTGAAAGTAGAAAATACCACACACATATTGCCGAAAAAATATATATCATGAATTAAAAACAGCTGTGTGGAACGAAGGAGTTTTGTGTTGTCATCAGATATAAGAAGGTTACTGCAAACGAAATAATAAGTATGACACGGAATACAACAATTGCTATTCTTCATGAACTTTAATATTGAAATTACTCTCATATGCCTAGCAAGCAGGCCAGGTGGAAAACATCAACACGTATGAACCAGATGGTTCCATCAGGGGATACAACTTGGTAAGAGAAAGGAAGAGAGATATATTACATGGTACAACCCAGTAATGCAATCCTGGCTCATCTTGGGCCAACGGAGACGAATCTGTTCTCCTAATTCCACTTCTAAGGAGAGCAAAGGGAAGACTCACCTGGAAGTATGCTGATGCTGAGGGGTCTTAGGAGGAGTAGGAGGAGCAGAATGTGAAGAAGGAAGACCCATGCCCATACCAGGACAGTAGCCACCTGGGCCAGCCATGAGTCCGCTAGTGAAAGAAAAGATGAAAAACCTCATGAATAAGAAATAGAAATGAAAGACTTTTTCCATACTAAATGACTACAGGGTGACAAGTCTGGAGAGTCTCAGTACCTTGGAGTTGCACTCCCATTAGCTTAGTACAGTACAAAAAACAAACGCAAGTTTGGTCAATTTCCGTAGGTCATTGATATATGAAAGAAATTTTCATCTCTCAAGTATATGGTTTTGATTGACAATAAGCATTACTTTTAATTGCAAGAAGTAAGTCCTTTCAATCGTAAAATTATTTCGGCGATGAACAATTCGACTGCATTAATTATCTGATGTACTGTCACTGAAACAGGCGTGGTATATGTTTACATTACCTTTGCACTCTATATGGCAACGCTCCACCACCAGGGTCTGCCTCCATAAGACTACTCAATGTTTTTGGTGGTTTCCTGCGCCTCGGCTGATACTGTAATGATAAAAAAAAAAAAAATATATATATATATATATATATATATATATATATATATATATATATATATATATATATATATATATATATATATATTACCAATAACAGCACTGAATATACTTATACTATTAAGATCCACGAAGAGCACTTTGAAATCAACCATTTATAATTACACCGTCAATGAAGAAATAGGTAGTTATTTCATAAAAAAGCTCTCCGAGGATCAAAGATTATTCTTCTAATATTCTTTGTACTAAACGAGAATTAATCAGTCAGAGTAAGCATACCCACACACATACATATATAGATATTCATACATACACACATGTATATATATATATATATATATATATATATATATATATATATATATATATATATATATATATATATCATAGCACAGCCTGTATATACAAGAATTCCATCTACCGATCTTATAGCAGCCTGCTACATTTGTACGTGTGAAGAATCTGCATACATAATCACAATAAAATTGTGATGTTGAAAATACATCTACTGAAAACTATCAAATATCAAGTGACTCGAACTCGCGTCATAAGTTACAGTTTTATACCACTCTAAAGGCTACTACGGCAGATAAAAATTGCATTTCATAGAAAAGCCAACACATGCTATAATATGATTGTGCTCTGGCTTGTGGATTTTTATTTACTGTAGTAACGTAGTCGGTTGGTGACAATTCGTAACTTGTGACGCGAATGCAATTCCTCTGAAGTTCAAAATAAGTTTTCATTATAAAAGTGCATACATACATACATACATATATATATATATATATATATATATATATATATATATATATATATATATATATACATATATATATATATATATATATATATATATATATATATATATATATATATATATATATATATATATATATATATATATATATATATATATATGAGAGAGCGAGAGAGAGAGAGAGAGAGAGAGAGAGAGAGAGAGAGAGAATTTCGCAAAGAGAAGTATAAAAATATTTGCAATTTACTTTGTAATCGGGATGATCTTTCTTGTGCTGAGATCTTAGTCTTTCTGCTTCTTCAATGAAAGGAAGTTTCTCATCATCGCTCAAAACTCTGTAGAGAAAGATTTCCACATATTACATGCAATATATTACAATATAAAATATTTATTAAAGTCGTACGTTCAATGCCTGAAGATTTGAAATTTGGAAGATGCAGAAAAGCTGAAGTTCATTAAAAATCTTGCAATTATTGTCCAAGAAGTCACCATACACAAAGGAATAACAGATATCTGCTTTATGCCTGCAAAAATCTGGTACTGAACAGGTACGAAGCTTCATTGTCTGTTCCCTACTAATAACTGCAATTATTTTTAGATTATGGTTATACATAGCTACTTTGAGGGAGGTATTTGTTTGCTAGTAAATGCCAAGGCTCGATTTCTTGAACATTGTAAACCTAGGATACCAATTTGTTAGTTAGCTAGACACACACAAATGGATTTCATAAACGCATCTGACGCGGTTCTGTGTATGGCTAGGATCCCACGCGGTTCTATGTATGGATAGGATCCCACGCGGGATCCTAGCCATACACAGAACCGCGTCAGATGCGTTTATGAAATCCATTTGTGTGTGTCTAGCTAACTAACAATATGGTCTCCTAGGTTTACACAGTTTAAGAAATCAGGCCCAAGCGTCCCCCTGTTAATATTAAATGGGATTTTACCTCCACACTTTTCCCAGAGTCTTTGAAAGCTCAGCATTGTGTAACTGCGGGTATTGATCCGCCAATCGTCGACGAGCAGCTTGGGCCCATACCATAAAGGCATTCATAGGGCGCTTGATGTGGGCACGATGCTTTAAGGAAGATTTCTGGGTCATGGGTAAGAGAGTCCAGTCGTAACCTAAAAGGAAAGAATAAATACAGAAGATAAGTTTTGTACTATTTTTCAAGTATTGAATAAAATAGTGTACTACTGTCTGGCATATTATAAAAAAAAAGTTTAATATTAGAGTTGTCCTGCCTTGGGGAATCAGTCATTAGCAATAAATGCAGTGCCAAGCCAGTATAAATGGAAAGGTTGGAGATAAGAACATACTATGATTCGAAATCGATTATTAGCTTTCAGTGGTTACTGAAATGTGGATTGTATATATATATATATATATATATATATATATATATATATATATATATATATATATATATATATATATATATATAGGGCGCATTGCTTCAAATATTCCGGTTGATAGAGAGATTCTTATCAAAGAGTTAATAAATCTCTTCTCTAGAAATATCTTTAGCAATATGGGGAAACTACCATGAAGCAAAAAGGAATTATATATATATATATATATATATATATATATATATATATATATATATATATATATATATATATATATATATATATATATATATATATATATATATATAAATATATATATATATATATATTTATATATATATATATATATATATATATATATATATATATATATGTATGTATGTATGTATGTATGTATGTATGTATGTGATTACCTAATTGTGTTTACGGGAAAGAGCCCAAAGCTCGCATCTTCGTGTGTGTGTATGTGTGTGTGTGTGTGTGTAATTCCAGTACGTTTTATGGGAGGAGCAATGTTTTTCAAAACTGCATATTGCTTGCAAAAGCGCTAACTCAAATATCATTCAAATACTATTTGCTATTGAGGTACGATAAGTTTTGAAAGGAAAGCAAAACAATAGAACAAGGACTGAATAAGTGCCATTGCAATCATAAACTAATACAACTTTATACATGACTCATATCAAGTCCGAAAAAAGAAACAATACCGATGGGAATCACTCAAAAAGTAATTTTTGGTTATTTTGTCGTCTGCAAACAGAGTTAAGCATTTTTTGTCGTCTGCAAACAGAGTTGAGCATTTTTTGTCGTCTGCAAACAGAATTAAGCATTTTTAGAAACGTTTGCAAAATGTGCCATAGATAATTAAAGCATTATACAGTTTCATCATGTACTCTATTTCCGAATGACATAATGTATGAAATTCCTCATGTATGCTAGAAGCCCTCCCAAGATGTGTTTAACAGGTGTATATTTGAGACTAACAAGTGCCAGACACTTTCGTGTTTGTTTGGTCGGCACCGCCGTGTAAGCGACCACCCTCGTTCTTCCCAATGGCACTGCCTTGGTGGCCCACCTCATAAAGTAACACTTCCAAACTTATTTTGGGTTTGATGTTACTTCCTTGCTACATCCTAAATATATATATCTGCTTTTCGGCAAAATGTTACTGCTTTTCGAGCTCGTGAGGATATTTCTGGTCTTCCGGTAAAGTAAACAACGTCTTGGAGGTTTGAAATTTAAGTCTCTAATGCTGGCTCCTCGGGTTCTTTTCTCCAAAACCATTTGGGGATGGGGATAGTGTAGTGAGATCTTCCTTGTGGTAGCCCCTGTCAAAGTAGCAGGCTCAGTAACGATGCAACAGCTGATATCTAAGAGTTCGAACTTAAAACGACAGCAAATATGCTCGTCCGCAGATTTTAACGAAAGGGAGCGGGGGAACTTGATAAAAAGGTGAGAGAAGGACTCCAATAGTTTGGGGATTGTCAATCTTCAAATCATCACGTTTTATAAATCTGCGGCAATTTTTTGATTGAATTTATGGAAATAAAGCTTTTCAATAGTTACATAACATAGATAAAAGCTGGATTTTACTTTTATTTTTCCTGACAGAAGCAAGCAACATTAGTTTACTCTTCTCATGGATTGAAAAATAAAAGTGGTTTGAGATAGAATAACAGTTTAGATTGATGTATTAATAAAAACTTGACGGAGTTAGAATACGAAGGTGGTGCTCTTTTAATGAACATAAAACTACAAGATTTACAAAGTTTGCTTAACAGAATGATTCAAATATGTAAACATATAAGACTTAGAATACACTCAAGGAAATCAGAAATACTGAGAATTGAGTATTTACGGAGAGATGAAATCAAACCTGATAGAGAGAGGACTTGTGAAGTTGAGTCTTTCGATTATTTAGGAACATGCTATCCAATACTGGCTCTCTGGAGTTGGAATTTGGTGAAAGCTTCAAAACGGCAAATCCAATAATGGACAGGCTAAGTAACATCTAGAAATCTAATATAGTCCGAAATTGCATATGAAAGTTAGTATATACATTAGTCTCATATGATCCGTACTTTTGTATGAACATGGATTATATAGTAAGGCAATGAAGCTTTATCAAAATGTTTTTTAGATATGAGAATAGACCATTAATAAGAATATTATGAGTTAGATGGGAAGAATGAGTGAGAAATGATACAATAAAGAATATTATGGAATTCTCGTATGTAGACGAGGTAATGATGAAGGGGAGATGGGCATGACATGGGCTTGTCTTTCATGCCGCCCTTTGGAGTATAGAAAGTGAAAATGTCAATTGGGCTCCTCAGGGCACCAGAAGGATTTGAATACCCAGACACCTGAGTGAGTACTAAAAGGCGCGAGGCTGGATATGTAGGGAGAACTATAGAAGTGATGGCACAGGAGAAAATTGCGTTCAGGAATTTCAACGGGAGGCCATTTACGTCGCACAGCATTGAAGATTTGAAATGACGATAATAATAATTTTCCTTATGATAAGATAAGGAAGGGGTATTTTTCACCTTGTTGAAGATCGATTTTTGTGAAAACGTTTTTTCATTACTGAGTCTACGCATCTGATGGCAAATTTCATTGTGCTTGCCAAGTTGACACTGACCGCCAACACGAAGGACGTCACTCTCCACTCTTCTCATCTTTTTTCTCTCTGAGTGATTCTGGCATAAAGACTGGACGAACCACCTTTTGGAGCAGAACGCCAGCTGTTTCCTGAGGAACAACTAGGCGCTATGACCACTGAGCTACCGATGGATGATCATTGCATCGTTTATCCACAATAGAATAAAAAAAAAAATCTTTTCCAATGCTCTGGCACTTCTAGACCAATAAGCAAATAAGCAGTAATTAAATATATAAATATATAGCTCATACATTAAAAAAAAAAGAAAAAAAAGGAGTCGAACTTCCGCAATAATGTACAGAAACAAAATAGGTTCAGCTTCATATTGGTTAAGTATAATGGCCATTGATAAGAGAACGATTTGGGTATATAAAAATAGACCTAGAATGAGTGACAGGTTAAGTTCTCGAGGTCTTTTGATCTCCAGATGCCATAATTTGTCACAATAAACAAGAATATTAATACAGCTTTCCCCCCACCTCAATGGGGGAAAGTATTATTTGAAAAGCTGTCAGATCATTGTCAAACAATGTTGTCAACACAAGGGTAATTCGTCTCATTTAAATATTAATTCTCTCTCTCTCTCTCTCTCTCTCTCTCTCTCTCTCTCTCTCTCTCCTCTCTCTCTCTCTCTCTCTCTCTCTCTCTCTCTCTCTCTCTCTCTCTCTCTCTCTGTGTTTGTTTGTTTTTTTTGTTTGCTCTCTCTCTCTCTCTCTCTCTCTCTCTCTCTCTCTCTCTCTCTCTCTCTCTCTCTCTCTCTCTCTATATATATATATATATATATATATATATATATATATATATATATATATATATATATATATATATATATATATATATATATATATATATATATATATATATATCTATCTATCTATCTATCTATCTATCCATCTACTGCTGGTGTCAAGCATGTTTTCAGATTGGATATAAGACCAAAATCACATCCAAATTCCCAAAAATTAACCCCTCAAAGTAATTCATTCAAATTCTTTTCACCGTTGACAATAAGGCGTTAGAAGGAGAGGGGAGTTGAGTTAATTATGTGGTAAGTGCCCTGTGTAAATAAAGCAGCAGATATGTGGGTTTTTTATGGTAACTTCGCACTATTTATAGCACACACACACACACACACACACACACTCTCTCTCTCTCTCTCTCTCTCTCTCTCTCTCTCTCTCTCTCTCTCTCTCTCTCTCTCTCTCTCACACACACACACACACACACACACACACACACAGTGAGGATGTAGTTAATGCTATCTCAATCCATAGTTTTAAGGACATTTATGATAAGTATCACTAAGCACAAAATGGAACCGATCAGGAGACGGGAAGATACGAGCTTTGGGCTCTTTCCCGTAAGCACAATTAGGTAATCACAATCAGGTAATCATATATATATATATATATATATATATATATATATATATATATATATATATATATATATATATATATATGCATATATATATATATATATATATATATATATATATATATATATATATATATATATTTATATATATATATATATATATATATATATATATATATATATATATATATATATATATATATATATATATATATATATATATATATATATATATATATACATTATGAGTGAGACACAGGACAGGGCAGAAAATTTTTCTCATCGTAGCCGGGCACCAAGAAAACATTGAGACGTTGAAAAATTAGAAGCTTAAAGACAAGACAGAAATAACAGTATGATAAACAATCGGAAAAGGACAGGCTGATAGAACAATAGAAGTACTGAAGACCTAGAGATATGACAGGATTAGGCCCTGAGATGATGATAGATCAGCGTTTTGAAGGAAGATAAGTTATAAGAATTAAGAAAGATAGAAGGAGGAAGAGAGTTCCAGAGTTTGGAGGTGGAAGGAAAAAGCAGTCACTGCACCGACCTATCTGAGAGCTACAAGTCTTTGCACAGTACTTGTGAGACGGAATCACTTGACGAGTGTTACACGGCCTCGGCAGCGGGGGGGGGGGATGCACCTCTCCAATACATCAGAGCGGCGATAGAAGTAGTAACGATAGAAAAAGATTAGAAGTAAGGGAAGGGTTATTGATGAGTCTGACTGCCTTAGAGTCAACTCTATCAAGGAAATAAGTATAAGAAGCAACCCAAATGTGCGATCAGTATTCTAAGCAGGGACGCATAAGACCTTTATGAATTTTAAGTTACTGAAAAGAGGAAAAGTAGAGGCGGAAACGAATCAGAAACCCCAAATTTTTAGATGATGCAAATTTAGAAATACATATATATATATATATATATATATATATATATATATATATATATATATATATATATATATATATATATATATATATACATATAACAACTGGATATATATAAAATAAAAATCTTCGTATACTTTTTGTGAATAATAAAATACATAATACGATGTTACATGCAGGTAATGATTGTATTAGCAACTCTCTCTCTCTCTCTCTCTCTCTCTCTCTCTCTCTCTCTCTCTCTCTCTCTCTCTCTCTCTCTCTCTCTTAGTATACACATCTTTCCCCCTGTTATTTACAAATATTCAAACTCATTGCGACTGTGTAGTGACATTGATCATTAGGCTACGGGAAATTCTAGTACCAAATGTAAACAACGGCGGCATCATCAAGCGGCCCATTTGCTGATTCACATTTATAATACTGGTAGTGTTCTCTCTCTCTCTCTCTCTCTCTCTCTCTCTCTCTCTCTCTCTCTCTCTCTCTCTCTCTCTCTCTCTCTCTATATATATATATATATATATATATATATATATATATATATATATATATATATATATATATATATATATATATATATAATATCCTGTTTGTGTGGGTACTTTTAGTTTTACATCTTTTTAAGGAGTGTGTTGCAGTATGGCCATTATTGTTCTTAACAGACCCCGAGTTTTTGCAAATATTTCTCCACTGCAGTTTATTTCTTTTTATTATCGATTAAATGCATATATGAATTAATTCGCGGACCTTGCTATGCCATTTTTATGAATGATGCAATAAAAATTGCAATTAAATTATTTCAAATATCGACATATAACTGGCAAGTTGTGAAACAGCCTAAGTTAGAGCATAATTCTAAAGTGGATAGCAGAACATTGAAATATACTCATGAAAACTTAGTCTTTTATATTATAATGTTAGAATAATATAAGTTTCATTTCATATGCATAACAATATATTACTCATCAAAAGAAGAATAAGGATGTAACAGAAATGAAGTCTCTGAGAAGTGTGATAGGCCTGTCAGGAATAGAGAGAATAAAAAATGAGAAGGTGAAGTAGAGGGCGGGGCTGTTGGTTAAGTTAGAGCTGTGAGTGCGGAGATGGTTTAGGCATATGGAAAGAATGGCTACGGAACGATTAGGAAAGAGACTGTAAAGAGACGAATAGGAATAAGACCGACAGGAAGACCTAGCATATGATGGGCGGATAGGGTGAAAGGAGAGTTGAGTTCATAAGGTATATCAGCGGAGCAGGGAATAAAGAGTGGAAGTCATAGGGACGAAAGGAGAGAGATTGTGAAAAGGTGATTTGGACCAAAAGCAGTTAATTCTATCACGAACTTAAGTGCATAATGTGGGAGGGGTATGTTTGCCCTCACAAAACTAAACATACTGTTTCCCTTATTCTTAAAAAGCTGAAGTTATACAAGTCAAACACACTCGCATACATCTGTACGATGCCATAGTTTACTATACAAGTGAAATTAACAATTATTCACTCTTGTAACAAGGATACAAGACAGGAATTGGCTACTGCTCAGGTCGTTATAGTAACCAAAGAAGTTTATATGCCGGGGAAGGATGACTGACCACATATCAGTTACTATACTATTATTACCTCCGATTCATAATATGGGGGGGGGGTATGATAGACAAACATAGGCATTTTACCTTCAAGAAGCTTGGCAACGGCATTGTCAAGGCCAGCTCCGTCATTTTTCTTACTTGCGATGTTAGTCTTCGTCGAAGTCGAAGTCGCTGGTAAATGATCGGACGACGACATGATGCAATCGCTGCTAGAAAAATAAAAATAAAATAGAAAGATAAAGGACATTTTTAGTAAAAATCAGAACAGAATTAGTAATAAACACTTTTCTGTGTCTGAGTACCGGTTGAGTTCCGGTTGAGTTCCGGTTGAAGTCCTTGTGTGACTGGGTCCTACTCTCATTTCATGGCTTTGACGGCACTGAGTATATTTTGCATCTTTTTTAGCCGCGGAACGCAGATAAGGTTAGAACTCAGATCCTATGATACCCGTCTCCAAACCATCACCCGGTTAAGGAAATGTGTTAAGGAGACGAGCGTATGTCATGGGAAATAATAATTTTATTTATATTATGATGTTTCCCTGGAATACAGGATAATAAGAAAAACAATAGTAAGAAATCTAATATCTTTACTACTTGTGGTGGAGAATAGAAACTTGGTTCTGTAGAACAGGAATTCTATATTCCAATCTAGAGATGTAATAATAATAATGATGATAATGATGATGCTGATGATAGTAGTAATAATAATGATGATGATAATAATAATAATAATAATAATAATAATAATAATAATAATAATAATAATAATAATAATAATAATAATAATAACAATAATGATAATAAATAATAATAATAATAATAATAATAATAATAATAATAATAATAATAATAATAATAATAATAATAAATAATAATAATAATAATAATAATAATAATAATAATAATAATAATAATAATAATAATAATAATAATAATAATAATAATAATTAAAAAAAAATAATAATAAAGATAATACTAATAATAATAATAATAATAAAAATTATAATAATAATCAATATTTTTATTATTCAAATAATCCACCTTCCTTGTTGGGAATCGAATTTGGTAACTCAAGACTAGAATGCGGTAGCTTAGCCCAATGGGCTATAGAGATTGTTAAAAGAGAGGGAACTACAACATCTACTGATCTTACACAAACGGAGGGAAGCCACTGCACCCATGAGGCTCCGTAATACTCCACTCCCAGCCCCACAAGTGGTCAGTACGCACATTTACATTTTCTTCTCAACACCCAAGGCTATCTAGATGATAGGACAAATGTAATACAATTACACATTTTTATACGTCTTCAAATAATCTACCTTCCTTATTGGGAATCGATCATGGAATTCTAGACTAGAACTCCACAGCTTTGTCCATTGCCTCAGAAGTTGTTAAAAGAGAGGGAACTGGAATATCTATTGATACTACACAGAATGCGCCCATTAAACACCATTTCCCCCAATTCCAACCCAACTGTGGTCAATGCACACATTTTATTCTCTTTCTCAATACCCAAAGATAATTAGATGATAGAACAAATGCAATACAGTTACATATTTATATGCCTTCAATTAACTTCTGTGGCCAAGCAGATTAAGCTGTGGAGATCTAGTTTAGATTTCCCAGGTTCGATTTTCGACAAGGAAAGTAAATTATTTGAAAACATATAAAAATGTGCAATTGCATTGCATTTGTTCTATAATCTAGTTAGCTTTGGGTGTTGAGGAGGAGAAATAAATGTGTGCGCTGATTACTTTTGGGTTGGGGAGGGGGGTAAAACTAAGATTAATGGGGGCAGTGGCGTCTTTGTATCTGAGTAACATTAGTAGATGTTGCAGTTCCGTCTCTTTTAACAAACTCTGTAGCCCAGTGGACTAAGCTGTGGCGTTCTAGCCCAGAGTTCTCAGATTTGATTCCTAACAAGAAAGGTAGATCATATGATGACATAAAATTCGTAATTGCATTGCATTTGTTATATCATCTAGTTTGCCTTGGGTGTTGAGGAAGGAAGTTAAATGTGTCTTCTGACCACTAGTGGATTAGGGTGGAGAATAACAGTGGTATCCCTCAGACTGTTTAACATCTGTAGATGTTCTAGTTTCCTCTCATTTAAGAACATCTGTGCCTAGTGGACTATGCAATGGAGTTCTAATATAGATTTAATAGATTAGATTCCCAACAAGGAAAGATTATTTGAAGACATATACAAATGCGTAATTGCATTGTATTTGTATTATTATTATTATTATTATTATTATTATTATTATTATTATTATTATTATTATTATTATTATTATTATTATTATTATTATTATTATTATTATTATTATTATTTTTATTATTATTATTATTATTATTATTATTATTATTATTATTATTATTATTATTATTATTAATTACTATTATTATTATTATTATTATTATTATTATTATTATTATTATTATTATTATTATTATTATTATTATTATTATTACTATTATTATTATTATTATTATTATTATTATTATCATTATCAATATTATTATTATTGCTATTATTATTATTATTATTATTATTATTATTATTATTATTATTATTATTATTATTATTATTATTATTATTATTATTATTATTTTTATTATTATCAGAAAGTTGTGTCAGTTAGTGTCAGACTTTGGAATGGTGTGTGAGAGAAGGAAGTTGCGGGTGAATGTGGGAAAGAGTACAAGAAATGAGGATGGTGCTGGATTGAATGTTATGTTGA
The DNA here is from genome assembly GCA_037179515.1 of Halocaridina rubra. Classification (NCBI taxonomy): domain Eukaryota; kingdom Metazoa; phylum Arthropoda; class Malacostraca; order Decapoda; family Atyidae; genus Halocaridina; species Halocaridina rubra. The sequence goes on from JAXCGZ010004135.1 coordinate 53,191, forward strand.
ATGGAGAGACAATTGAGGAAGTTGATCAGTTTAAGTATTTAGGCTCGGTAGAGCTGCAAATGGTGGAGTGGAAGCAGATGTGTGTCACAGAGTGAATTAAGGATGTAAAGTGTTGGGTGCGTTGAAAGGAGTGATGAAGAATAGAGGGTTAGAAATGAATGTTATGAAAGCTTTGCATGAGAAAGTGGTTGTGCCAACTGTAATGTATGGATCAGAGTTATGGGGTATGAAAGTAAGTGAGAGACGGAAACTAAATATTGTTTGAGATGAAATGCCTGAGGAGTATGATTGGTGTAGTGGTGAGAGCAAGAACGAGTGTAATGAGAGAATTGCAGCCAGAGTAGATATGAATGTTCTGAGATGGTTTGACCATGTGGAAAGGATGGATGATGAAAGACTGCTGAAAAAGGTGATGAATGCGAGAGTTGATGGGAGAAATGCTAGAGGGAGGCCTAGGTTTGGATGGATGGATGGAGTAAGGAGAGCCCTGAATGATAGGAGGATGGATGTGAGGGAAGCAAGTGAGCGTGCTAGGAATAGGAATTAGTGGCGAGCGATTGTGACACAGCTCTGATGGGCATCTGCTGTTACCACGGGGCTGCATCTTACAGGGGTAGCCCTTTGGTAGGGGCAGTAAGGGAGTTGGCAGTTGTGAAGCGACACAGGTTATGGAAGAGTCGGGAGGATGGGCTGTGGCACTCCAGCAGTGCCATCTGAACGGTCGCTAGCTCCCTCGTCATTGCCCATAGAGCAAAGTAATCCCCTTATTTTTTTCTTTTTTTGATGTCGGCTACCCCCCAATTAAAGGGGGAAACAGCCAAGGTAGATAGAGTTGATAGATTATTATTAGTTATTATTATTATTATTATTATTATTATTATTATTATTATTTATTATTATTATTATTATTATTACTATTAGTATTATTGTTATTATTATAATTATCATTAGTATTATTATTATTATTATTATTATTATTATTATTATTATTATTATTATTATTATTATTATTATTATTGTTATTATTATTATTATTATTATTATTATTATTATTATTATTATTATTATTAGTAGTAGTAGTAGTAGTAGTAGTAGTAGTAGTAGTAGTAGTAGTAGTAGTAGTAGTAGCAGTAGAAGTATTTGTAGTAGTAGCACAAGTAGTAATAGCAGTAGTGGTATCATTATTACGAATATTATGATGTTGATCCTCAGTATAGAAATCGTTTAAAACAGTAGTTCTCTCACCACCTGGTTTCGTTTGTCTAGGGCTGAGGGCCGAGGAAGCATCTCTAGCATCAAACCATCTCACATTTCAGATAATTAATACCATCGGCTGCACAAAAGCTGTCTCTAACTCGTTCTGTTGCACAAACATTTCTCTCTGTGCCGGTCTTTTTTATGGGATAAATGCTAGGAAAGTCAGCTTAATATTGTTTGTGCTTAGATATAGTTTTTTTTATAGATAATTAATAATAGTTACCAAAGCGCAGATTAACCTCTCTTTTTTGCGTTCCAAAAGCAATATTTCATATTTCCACATCTTTTTACTGTAGAAGACTAGAGAAGGAGATTTTTATTATATGTGAAAACAAGCCAAGAGTGATGATGGAGAGCATACTCTGTAAATTCAAAGCTATATAGGATAATGGGTGTAAATTCAGCTTGACTGTTTTTTCTTTTTGCCTTAACTTAGATGAAGTTAGGATTTTTTTTTTAAATGTATTTGTTATAGTCTTTAAAGAAAGATTTCAATTTGTTTATACTTTCATAAACTCACTTTTTATGTTTATAGTTACAGTAACATGCTGTGAGTTGATTATTATATTTGTGTAGCAGTACTAATTGATTATGTATAGTTACAAAAATACCGTTTTAGTGAATTTCTATGTGTTAAAAAAGTGTGTTTTTTAATATTGCAAATATATATATATATATATATATATATATATATATATATATATATATATATATATATATATATATATATATATATATATATATACATATATATATATATATATATATATATATATATATATATATATATATATATATATATATATATATATATATATATATATATATATATATATCTGAAACTGCATTGTGACTATTTGCAGTTATAAAATTTTATCTATATTAACGGTTCGTAGCTATTTTAAAATCTATTTACCAGATTAAGATAAAAAAAAAACGTGTCCTTTGAAACGTTACAAAGTTACAGGATCTAAACATTTACAGTCACGATATCTATGGTGTTAATTACTGAGTGTGCGCATCTAACAATATTGCAAAGTGGACATTTGTGCACGAGGGATCAAAGAGCTTAGTTTCGCTAGTATAGGGGGTGGCAGAATCAGTGTGAAAGCTTATTCAATTCATTCCATCTCATCCATCTTAGCTTCTTGGGCTAAAGGGTCACCATATTCTCCCAACCTTCACACTGTTGTCATCCATAGTGCAAGGTGGCTGACCAAAGGGCTTCTGCCGAGTGGCCCGACAGCAGTAGCTGGTTTACTCCCACCGCATCATTTTATGGCATTGGTTGGTGTAGATCTCCACCCAAGGATGGGTGGGTTCGGGTCATGGAGGACCCGTAGGAGAGTTTTATGGCATTCTTTGTACTATTGTAATATATATGCTGGATAAATGAGAGTACATTAGATATCTTAATGCTCCGATTATTGTTCATCGTTACAAAGAAAAAAAAAGGCAGTTTTGATTGTTTTAGAAATACACAGTCTAAAGGCTTCCTTTCAAAATGTTGCAAAATTATTTTGATAAATTATAGTACAATGCAACCTTAAACTTCACTGTGATAGTCTATAAGTACGCAGACTTTATTTTCCTGATTGTTTTTATATACAAAATATGGTTTTTAAATTGTTTCACATCTTGAAAAGCTTAATATAAGACTTTTCTGACTGTTTACGCAGCGTAAGTAACTCGGTTTTCCAGCATATATATATTTTTTTTAACTAATACTCTTTCCTAATGGGATAAATGAGACTGATTGTTTCCCGATTGCTTATTGTTACAATAGAAATAATTTCCTTATTGCTTTTACCTACAATAATGTCATTTTCCTGGGTATTTTTACTTGAAAAACGATATGCCTTTATCAGTCTGCATTTCGTCTTGTCTACTGATTATGGTTACCAATTCTCTGTTTTCTTTACGGTGCTTAATATTAAGAGACACATCTTTTCTAAAGCACATACATACATATACATATTTATGTGTGTGTGTGTGTATATATATATATATATATAATATATATATATATATATATATATATATATATATATATATATATATATATATATTAACCAAATAAGCACATTATATATGTGAAAACATGAATCATTTTTTACCCCGACCGGGACTCGAACCTAGGACTTACAATTACTAAGTCAAGGCGCTACCAACTACACACCACAGAAGGTTAAAAGGAATCCAACCTTATAGCTTATATCTGCTATACTTAGGAATAAACGCATTCTATCTGAATGCCACTATGTTCATATTACAGATTCCCCAACCTCACTCGTGGCTTCATTTTCGCAGGTTGGGGAATCTGTAATATGAACATAGTGGCATTCAGATAGAATGCGTTCATTCCTAAGTATAGCAGATATAAGCTGTAAGGTTGGATTCCTTTTAACCTTCTGTGGTGTGTAGTTGGTAGCACCTTGACTTAGTAATTATAAGTCCTAGGTTCGGGTCCCGGTCGGGGTAAAAAATTATTCATATATATATATATATATATATATATATATATATATATATATATATATATATATATATATATATATATATATATATATATATATATGTATATATGTGTGTGTGTGTGTGTGTGTGTGTGATTACCTAATTGTGATTACCTAATTGTGTTTAAGGGAAAGAGTCCAAAGCTCGTATCTTCCCGTCTCCTGATCGGTTCCATTTTATACTTAGTGATACTTATCATACCTGTCCTTAAAACTATGGATTGAGATAGCATTAACTACCTCCTCGCTTAGCCAATTCCAATTATCAACTACTCTTACACTGAAAAAGTATTTCCTTACATCCTGCAAACAAGTTTTCTTACGAAGCTTCAAACTATGACCTCTAGTTCTAGAGCCAGCCATATCAAAATATCGATCCTGTGTGTGTATGTGTGTGTGTGTGTGTGTGTGTTCCTTTCGCATAATGAAATATCAAAAATTATGCTCTTGATGTCTGAATGCTTGAGAAAAAAAATAGCTATACATGTGTAAAATGAAACTGTATTTACTTGCTTATGATGTACTCTCTGAATAAACTGTCCCAAAGAAACGTATGTTTGTTATTATTATCTTGAAAAGGAATTGAACGCTAAGATTTTGAGGAGGTTATAATTAATATAATTTACAGATGAGATTGCCTGAAGGACTTATAAAATAACCGCCAAAGGCAGACTCAAGCTACAGTCCCAATAGGAGCTGCTATGTCCAGCGACCAGTTCAGTCGTCCGACTAGAGCCGGTGTCGGATATTTCCTGTGACTTGAGCTTAGCCGTCACACTGAAGATCAGTCGTGCGACTTGGAATTCAAGATTGCCTGTGCTTTCCAAACGCAGGCTGGTCGTGACCTGTTGTGCTCAATTTCCTCTCCTATTGAGACTGTGCTAGCGACAAGATACACGACTACTTCAATCGCAGCCAGGTTTTTTAACACGAAAAAAAAGCTCTCCTCGACTTTTTTTTTTCCCGCTCATTAGAATATCCTAGACCACTAACTAATACCCAAAACTAATGGCACGACATGACAATATCCAGTCGCAGTCTGGCCGTAGCCTATCGTAAATTGTCGTACTTTCGAGCAGTGCTTGGATGAAGACAAGGGACTGATATTCCATTTGTTTAAATCAAAGCTATCAAATTATTTTGAAAAAAGTGACGTAATACAGATAATTATCACGGTAATTTGGAATTTGAAGTCACTAAAGAATTTGAATAATTATATGTGGAGGACCTAATGATTTTGTGTGACATGATTGAATGTGATAGTCCTTTAAGTCAGAAATAAGGACTTTTTGAGAGGACTCATATATATATATATATATATATATATATATATATATATATATATATATATATATATATATATATATATATATATATATATATTATATATATATATATATATATATAAAGGAAATGTCTAGCTAAATCACATATTGAAGTAAACTTTGAAATTATTTCTAACCAAGGCTATTGTCGCCCGATCCACCTTAACTAAGGTAACTAACTTAGGCACTTCTAATCTAATTCAATATTAGTTTAATGTGGCCTTCAACTTCACTTCACATATTGCTTAACATGGTATCCGGTAAATTTCTCGAATTCAATTGCTCGAAAGCTAATCACTCGAAGTCAATTGCTCGAAAAATTATTTCTCGAACTATCAATTGCTCGAAAGATAGATTGCTCGAAAACCGATATTCAGTCTTTAAACTACACGAAAGACAGATTGCTCGAAAGCCGATATTATGTTATTTTAGGATAGGTTAGGTTTTTATTTACTTACAAATAATAGTTATTATTTATGTAATGACGCTTGTTCATCTTTTTGAAGGACTGCTTTTCGAGCAATCTTTCTTTCTATCAACTGATAGTTCGAGATATAATTTTTTGAGCAATTGACTTCTAGCATTTGGATTCGCTTAACATATGTGGATTTCAAGAGAAACTGGTTTTTCTACAAAAAATTCAAGACAAACATTGAAATGAGTGTTACGAGGCAAATAAGTACTGTTCGTTTTGTACAAACAATAGCTACTAATTGTGAACTATTTAAAAAGTGTTTAATAATATTGATAGTAATAATAATAATAATGATAATAATAATAATAATGATAATAATAATAATAATAATAATAATAATAATAATAATAATAATAATAATAATTATAAATATGTGTGTGTGTGTGTGTGTGTGTGTGTGTGGTGTGTGGTGTGTGTGTGTGTGTGTGTGTGTGTGTCTGCAGCACAATATTGAAATACCAATCAATTATGTACAGGATACAGCATCACCCTTTAGATAAGCATATCAGAGAGTAATAAAATCAATCACAAGATAATGCTAGAAACGGAGGCATACATCCAGTCATAAAAGAAAGTAGTACTTTATGAAGAACTACTGTTAACCACTTGAGGTTGATGTGCTAATATTTTCGAACAAAGGCTTCATTGTTAATTTTGAACACCTGAGCAAAGCTGTACTAAGGACAGGACATTAGTAGAGTTGTAAACTGAACAGAAGTTTTCTTATTTTTTGGACTCTAATAGTCATAAACGATAGTGTTTTGTTATTTGAACATTTAGGGTAATTGCAAAATGTTTGTTGTCTCTATTCTATGAAGAATTTAGGATTTTTACGGGTTTTAGACAAGTGTTCCTTGTCATAAACTGTTCTAAAATAGGTGTGCTAGCCACACAGCGGTGTTAGAGAAGTGGTTTATTCTAAAAAAGAAAAATCACGTAATATAACTTGTCTAATCTTACGGAAGGATACAAATGTCTTGAAAATTGATATTTGGTTTTAGTTAAGGAATCCATTCTTATAATGTCTTCAAGAGTATATTTGTTTTTAAATTAGTTTAAATCCATTGTTTAAATTACCTAATTAATTTTAAATAAAGAGTTCCCTGGTTAATAAATTTTTGAATTTGTAAATTATACACCCAGTTGCGCTCAGCAGAACTGTTATATAAATCTTGCATTGTAATTAAAGGGACACAACTACCCTTTGTCTCTAAAATGAAGTGCTTTCTCTCAGGCC
>JAXCGZ010004135.1:65000-70000 GCA_037179515.1 Halocaridina rubra
TAGGAAATAGTAATAAGACCTGTTCCTTTTGATGGGTGATGTCATGGAAAGGGGGAAGGAATCCCTTTCGATGTAAGAGGAGATGAAGGGGGAGGTTAACGTTCATGCAACCACGGGACATTCTGATAATGCTCTCTGTGGAAAGCGGAAGCTAGATGTTGTAATATATTAGAAGTTGTATAATGACCAGAATATACATCAACACTCCAATGTGAAACTTTTCTCCAGTTATGAAGTCGGTAATGCCTTCTCAAGTTTCATAATAATAATAATAATAATAATAATAATAATAATAATAATAATAATAATAATAATAATAATAATAATAATAATAATAATAATAATAATAATAATAATAATAATAATAATAATAACAATAATAATAATAATAGTAATAACAATAATAATAATAATAATAATAATAATAATAATAATAATAATAATAATAATAATAATAATAATAATAATAATAATAATAATTATCATAATTATAATTATTATTACCCCCTGAGGGAGAGGGGCTAAAATACTTCCTGCGTGTACCCCTGCGTTTCTGCGTGCCGTAAGAGTCGATAAAATGGGGCGGAGCGAGGGGATTGGGATTCCCCTTCTGTGTATTATTTCTTCCCAAAGAGTCAAAGCATTTTGCCTTGACTTTGCAAGCATCTAAATGGAGGAGAGTCGATAGCAGAAATATACACGGCTTCAGAGGGGTTTGCTGTTTTTTTTTTTTCCATAGCACGCTGTTTACTTGTTCCAAATGAACGTAATACTATATTCTCGGAGTCCTGATAAATATACTCCAATTCCCTTCAATAGTTCAGTTGAAAAAGAACTTGTCTGCCACCCAGGTGGTCCTAGGTTCATTAACCTCAAAGAGCCTCTAGTTTTCGCGGGAGAGACACAACTAAAGAAATGATAGAATTCTGCGTATGGTATAAGGCCCTTGTCAACTCCGTAGTCTCCATGAGTACACAAAGGCTTCCATCGACAAGGACAAAAATACACGTCCCGCAGCTCTTATGTAAAATAATGCATAACAATGGGTTAAAGACTGTTTTTTTCTTACCAAAAGACCCGAGTTCAACCCCCCTCCTACCAAGCGGTTCTGACGAAGATAAACACTTTTGAACCATCACGATGTGGAAGTGGAGTTCACAATATGTTGAGAGTATTTCAGATGCCATATCTGAATTGTGCCCATGGGTGACTTTACTTCCAAACAGAAGAAAAAAAACACGCAACCACTTTCATGTGCTAAAAAGAAAGCATAACTCAAGTTAATACACAATACGGTAATATTTTCTATATGTTTACATGCTTATTGCTCAAAAAGCTCAGAAATCTATTAGGGGAGATTAGAAGATGAATAATTAAGAAACTATCATCAAAGAATAATAATAATTCTCTTCAAAAGGCATATATTAAAAGGTACCTTATTTTCAGAACAATGGCCTTTTGATCATTTCCTTAATTCCTTGATGGAAAGCCTGACGGCTTCTGAAAGATGGGTCGAGTTTGCGGGTCACACATTTTGATCAGAATTTCAAGAAGAAAGGAGGGAGGAGATATGGTAAATATACATAACATACTAACACCTCACCTCATAAGATTTATGTGAAATACTTAAGGGCGATATGCCTATGTAAACATGCAGTAAATTAGTCTTCATGGCTTATTTATTTATAAGGTCGCCTTCTCACGTGCTGAATACTATCTGCAGATGTTTTACATAAAGGTGATTTGCATTTGAAATTAATGAAGAAAACCACTCTTAAATGTATTTGTATATAGCACTTCCTAACTCAGAAAATAATAAATGATACGTAAAGGTGATTTACCTTTGCATAAGTAAGGGAAAGACTTCCTTAACGTAGTTGCAATATAGCACTTTCTTGCCCAGGGACTATGGTGAAGAGAATAGTGATTTATACGCGGCTGGCTAAAGTGATAACATCAGTCGGTTGTCATTCGCCACTACGCCAAAGAGCTAAGTGGAGGGAAGAGAGGAAAAAAAAAAAAACCTCATAAATAAAGGAGATGCAAAAAACAGCAATACAAAAAAAAAAAAAAAACATTTTGGCAAATTAACGCACCATTAGAAAATCCACATATATTTTATATTTTGATAGCTTTTATGTATGCGCAGTTATAAATTTAAAAGTTATTTATATTTTTCATTTATATATGAGGAAGGTTTTCTGTATTTTAATATATTAACGACTACTTTAAGAAGCGACAGCATTGTACCAGTAGAAAGAATTATGCTACTAGTTGTAGTAGCATAATTGTAGTAGTACCAGCAGCAGTATCTGCATATCTGTAGATTTTTGTCTGATATTGTGGTTTAGCAGGTATGATGGCATAATTCAGTAGCTTGTGAAGCGAGTTCGAGTCCCTTGATAGTGTAAAAAGTTTTCTTTGTACAAGAGTATTGATAATATCACAGTTTCATTGTGAATATAGAAACTTAAATTCCACGTGCAGCTGCAGTAAGCTGATTTAACGGAAGACGTGGCTTCTTGATCTTACTGAGTTTGAATATGTTGATTTTTGTTTGCCGTTGTGGCTCAGTCGGTATGGTGGCTTGATTCTACAGGTTACGACGCAAGTTCGAGTTCCTTTAGGGTCAAATAATTTGTTTTTTATAATAATATTATTCATATCTCTGTTCACTGTGTGTATGTATATATATATATATATATATATATATATATATATATATATATATATATATATATATATATATATATATATATATATATATATATATATATATAATTTTAATATATTCACCCATAGTTAACATTGAAAACATGAAAAACTCTCCTTTTATGGTTCCACAATAGAGATTGGCTCGCGACCCATCCCCCCCAAAAAAAAAAATCAATGATAATATTGTCTTTAATAAAAGAATAAGCAAAGAAGCAAATATACAGACATTTAAGTTACTGAATGAATACGCACATACATGGATATCTGCGTGTGTAAATGAGTAAATAGATAAGTGAATGAATATATAAATAAATATATGAATTATATATATATATATATATATATATATATATATATATATATATATATATATATATATATATATATATATATATATATATTCCCTTATGCATGCATACATATATATATATATATATATATATATATATATATATATATATATATATATATATATATATATATATATATATATATGTGTGTGTGTGTGTGTGTGTGTGTGTGTGTGTGTGCGCGCGCGCGTATGCATGTAATTTCCTAATTGTGCTTACGGGAAAGAACCACATGCATGTAACTTCCCGGCTCCTGGTTGGTTCCATTTTTGTACTCAATGTGAGTGCGTATGTATATGTGTCACCCACATACACAAATTAAAACGCAGAGATAGCATCGTTAAGAAAACAACAGATACTTTAACCAGAACATGCATTAGTCAAAACATACCAAAATCTTTAATTTTCTTGTCTTTTTGAAGTGCATGACACATGCAAAGTATTGTCTATATGTGTTGTTCTGTATAAAGTTACAACAATTACAGTTGATTTCAAAATAGCTGGATTTTTTTTTATACATTTGCACTTATATTACTAAAATCGCCATCTGCGTGAATAACACGCTTGTCATGAAAAAATAAAATATTTGATGAGGTTTCATCATGTTAAATTGTTATTTTAGATGCAATCACATCTCTGTTTCTCATTATTTTATGTTTTCTTCGTGCCCAGGCCCGACGAGGGCAGTTTTATTTTATTACTTATTTTGGGTCCGCCTTAGTGTCATACTTATAATTTTTTTTTTAAAGCTTTAAAACAGGAAAATGATAACTTTCTTCGCGGTTATTTTTTTTTTTCACACCTAGTCTGCCACATCGACTTTTCTACTTATTATACTTGCTGATTTGGCAGTAGCTTGATGACAGCTAGCACCACGTATCCATTCAGGAACCCCGACATGAATATCTTATATTTTATATTGACTTTATCACAGCATGGTGAGAAGGGTTTGAACTCTTGTCCATTGGTATAACATAACTGTCTTCAGACAAGTGTTCCTTATCAAGTAAACCACGGTTGGTTTCTCTAAAAGTACACCTACACACCCACACACACATGTATATATATATATATATATATATATATATATATATATATATATATATATATATATATATATATATATATATATATATATATATATATATTACACGAGGGCGCGGCGGCGCACTCTTGGCCATCCCATCATCATCCTTAGCCCAGCAGGGGCTTTGCCATTGAGCGGTTGGTTGGAGACGATAATAAGGAGCACATGGGGCCTTTTATATTTGTGCCCTGTGGGGCGGGCATAATATCAAAGAATAGCCTCACCGTATTCCCTGCGTGTCGTAAAAGGCGACTAAAAGTGGATGGGGCGGGGGGACTGGGAATCCCCCCCCCTTGTATCAACCTCCTGCAAGGCGTCAACGAAGAGGGGGAGTAGAGGGGAGAATAACTTCTCCCCAAACTTTCCTTTCTTGACGTCGGCTACCCCCCAATTTAAGGGGGAAACAGCCTCGGTATATGTATGTATGTATATATATATATATATATATATATATATATATATATATATATATATATATATATATATATATATATATATATATATATATATATATATATATTCATATGTGTGTGTATTTGTGTGCGTGTGTGAGTGTAAATGTAGTGACATGACTGGTTTGCAAGCAATTCTTCCACAAAATACTGTGCATTTTCATGTTCCGTTAATATAAAGAAAATTTGTGCATAATAACTGAGTACATGCTGTAAGAATTGGGATGTGCCCAAAATCTTTCCCTAAAAGTAAATACAGCTTAGGGATCTTTATGGACTTCAAGGAGAACCAGTGCTAATAGAAGGTCAACCGAAAATAAGTCATTGATGAATATCCATAAAAAAAAGAGCCATTACATTAAAGAAAAAAAATTAACAAATAAGGCTTTTCTCCAA